>JAQFYG010004205.1:0-11330 GCA_034694325.1 Entomobrya corticalis | reverse complement strand
CGCGGTTGATGGCTCAACACAGCGGTACTTGAGGTTCTAGGTGCGATCTTTTTAATCTCTTTAGTTTGACTGATGCCACTCAGCAATCAATTCTTTTCGGGCAATCAGCTATTAAACAAGGTTAAGGATGGTCTTTTGTGCATCTTTTTACAACCTTTCCTATTTTGTGCACAAATGCATTGTGGTAGTAACTTGCACCAGTACCGCCATTAACCTGCGCTTTTCTTTTGTGTGCACAAAATCATTCCATGTATGATAACTATCACATATCTTTTTATGCCTATTATTATTTTCCTAGTTTCTCGTTTGTTTAGGATCAAAGTTTTTTGTTTTTGATTTTTATGTCATAAATTATCATATTATCTGCCACTAGACATTTTCGCTTATTACAGGTGTACATGCATGTTCTATCCACTCAAAACTGATATCATGAAAGAACAAACATGATCTTGATGTAACTTGTCAGCTTAACTGCGTTGTTAACTAACCACATTAGATCAAACTACAGTTGCAAAGAGAAACGCCACAACGTTTAAGCTCAAATATGCGTTTAAAGTGTTCCTCGTTTTATATACATATGCGTAAAACATTTGCATTTTTCTTTTATTAGTTAAGTTTCAGAGTGCCCATAGGCATTTAATGGTTTATGTATATTTATATGGTTGACCCCCTGCCCCAGGGGTCAACTGAGGTCAAGGGGTCAAATGACTATTCTCATTGAATTTGCCGTAATCGATAACCCCAATGTCTTTAGTTTCAGCTCTCTATCTTAAGTCTGTGTACGGTTGACCCCGTGCCCCTGGGGTCAATTGAGGTCAAGGGGTCAAATGACTATTCTCATTGAATTTGCCGTCATTGATAACCCCTATGTCCTTAGTTTCAGCTCTCTAGCTTAAGTCTGTATATGGTTGACCCCGTGCCCCTGGGGTCAACTGAGGTCAAGGGTAAAAGTTATAAATTATGAATAAGTAAATGGTCATTATATGTTGCAACAAAAGCAAACAAATGTGACAAACGTGGAAGGAATGGTCACGTCTCTTTTTAGAAACATGCTCTTTCTTATTATTTTAAGTGGAAGCAGCAATAAATACAAAATTGAGATGCGTTTAAGGGAAAAGTAGGCACACTCTTTTATAAGAGCTAGTTTTGTTTTGCTAATAAGAGCAAACAATTCCCGTGGGGCATGTTTATCTTTAGAATAGAAGCTATAGCCAAGCCTGCAGCAAGCAGATTGCGGCCCTGCATTTTATTAGAATGAATTGGCTGTTACGATGATAAACTTTCTCGTGTAATCACTCACAATTATGTAAAAACACATTGCGAATCTTTGAATTAGTGTAATGACTATGGAAAATGACCATCCCATTACACCACTATTAAGCTAGTTGCCACATTTTCCAGTAAATAAATGAGGTAATTTTCATTTGGTAAAAGATGATCACACTTTTTTTAAAATGCAATCATGGACCGACGGAAATCATTGTTCTGTTCAGTATACGATGCACTAAATTTTTAATATTTTGGAAATACCGTGAATAGACGATAGTAACGCAGAGTGTGCGTCTAAGCGCAGAATAGCAAGAATGAAATGGATTAACACAGTCACAGATCGACGATTATGATAATAATGGATAGGGTATGCATACAGAGATTTTTATTTTATATTATAAATGTTATTTACGGGTGTAGGTACGTGCAATTAATGTGGCATGAATGACTTGCGTCATTAAAGTTCTCAATCAACTGAAAACGAAAACAAAATACTTGTAAACAAATTTAATATGAATAAATGTGCTAGTAGGAGAATATCAAGAATAGGAGAAATGATGCTGATACTGACAAAAAGGTGGCGGCGATAGTAGGAGATCTGTGTATAAAGTGTATGCTTGCATTACATCAACAAAAAAACCACATAAGAAGATCGATTTGATGAACACAGAAACAGGTATACTCTGCTCCTTATCTTTGGCTATAGAGAATATCTAATCCTAAATTCTAGATTCTAGCCGTCGAGGGTGCAAGTATTCTAAAGTTAGACGCGCTGAGCCAGTAAACATGACTCATGGGTATCTCAGCTGATGCATGCTTTTTATTTTTATTTTGTTGATTTTTTTCTATGCCGTATGCGCCCACAAATGTTACTGCATTTTATATGAAGTTTGTGAATTGCCATTTAAAACAGTCTTTTCCCCATTGTTTTTTAATTGCGTGCGAATTTTATTCAAACTTCTTGATAATTAGTCTGTTGAAATAAGTTTTGATGCCTCCTTGTCAACAGAAGCTAGCCGACCAAGTTTATTGTCATATAATTTAAGGTAAAAAAAATTTGTTTGATTTAATAAATGATAGTTTGAATAAATTTTTTAAACATAATGTAATCGGCAATATTAGAATTGTACTCGTTCTCTAAGACACGCTTTTGTTAAAATTGAAAAAAGCGAACAACGGTGAGGTGTGACGTGTCTATGCACAATCTTCTGCTGTGAGACTATTGGTTTTTTAACGCATTTAAAAAGGCCTCGAGACTATCACTTACATCTATAGTAACAGTACAGCTTCCTTTTGCTGTTTCACCAGCGTCATATACATTTTTTAACATAGCCCACATATCTGGTTCAATGGTCATGTCTTCATCTCGTGCAATGTAAAGACCGTTATCAATGTCACATGGTCTTAGATCTATAGAAAAAATAAAGTTACTGTTACAAACTGTGAACATTTCTACATTTTTTTCCCGTACAATATTATAGTGTGCAACAGTCGCAATGCTCACTTTTTCCAGAAACCGTAGATATTTCAATAGGCAATTTAGGGATATTGAACTTAAGCTCCACAGTTGCGTTGCCATTTCCGGTCTTGTGGTCGATAAACGCGTCCAAAGCTGGAAAATCTACCTTTAATCCTATGTATTGATGACGCAAGCAAACTTTCCCAATAATAATTGATACTTTGCTGGAATTGCTTCTAAAATTTATTAAAAAGATTAACATTTACTATGATGAGTACTGGCTATAGACAAATGTACATAACCCTATACCAAATCTCATAAACAATAAGCGGGTTTACTTACACAGGGCTTGGTATAGACTCTTTTTCAGCTGATTCATTGTGGCAAGAAGTAAATTGATTATCAATTTTTTCTTGCATCGCCTCCAACTTTAATTTACCGATTGCTGAAACATCATCTGACGTCAACTTTAAAACAGTTTGCACCGCAAAATGATAAGATGGACTGTGCTCATCGTCAAATTCAAGAGGTGATTTTGTTGGCACAAAACCGTCACAAAACTCATTGTTTTGAAGCAAAAAAACCCTCATTTTGACCAAAGTAATATTTTAAACTTTGATTTGAAAAAGTTTTAATCTACAACCAACAATAAATATTCTTGGTGCTTATGCAGTGAGTAACTGGATGTTTTTGTTTACATGTTTCTCCGTCTGACTGTTATTGTGACGTGTGCCATGCTTGCAGGGCTATACCCACACATGTAAATTTGTTATGCACTTGGCACTTTGTACTGTACAACCAGAAAAACATTGTGATATTTGTTTACAAAAACAGAACACGTTACTATTCCATGATTAGATTTGTAAATGTATCATCACTTTTTTATGACAAACTTTAATCTATTTTTGGCTTTTTAAATATAATCGATCATCATATTTTTTAATCATTATAGAAACTGATAGAAAAGAAGTCACCCGAAAGCAGGGGAGGAACAATCATAACTTTGGCGTTATTAAAACCTTTTAATTTTCGGCGTTCATAATTATGTTTACATGCGTGTTCATTGAGTTTTTGTTTTGTTTTTGTGTATCAGAATGGAAAACCTAGAGGAGGATACGTGGAAACGGAAGATGGATGGGATACTGCATAAAAGAACCGAATTTGTTGACACTGAGACTTATTATGTCAAATGGAAAGGATACCCCGCCTTTTCATTATCAAGTCTACCATGGCAACCAAGAGACAAACTTGAAGTTGAAAATTGGCTGCCAGTAGTTCAGCATATTGACGAAAAATCTTGGGAAAAGTACCGCGAAAGGAAGATTTTACTGCCTACAACAACCTTTGAAAGCTTTAATTGTGGGATCTGTGAAAATGAGATTGAGGATGACTGGGCGATAGTTCCAGTAGGATGTTCATGTGAAAACAAAAAAATGTTCCACGAGAAATGTTTTAAGGAGGAACTAGAGAAAAACGACAAATGTCAGGGATTTTGTGGATCAAAAGCTTCAAAATCCAAAATCTACCATTTCTACGATTCCGTCAAACCATCATATGTCACTGACGACGATGAAGAGGAATTCTGTTACACGCCTGCTATAACTCAAGATGAAGCCAACATAATTGCTTGGAATATAAGAAACGTTAGTCTTAAGGCAGAGCTTGACAAAAAGAAATTACAAAATTCTACCCTTGGGCTTATCAATGCTTGCCATCTTGCAGTTTGTGGTGACGTTATTTCCAAAGCACACAAACGAATTGATCAAGCACAGTTAGAAGAGAAGGAGCGACAGAAGAAATCTCCACCAACTCGCGACGAATTTCAAATTGAAAATGACAATGATCTTTCATCTCCATCACCACCAACATCCTCAGAGCAACTTGTACCTACTAGTCCCTGTCCAGACAACCATTTATCAACACAACCTAGCAAGTTTCCTATATTGGACGATTACGAAAATGTACTAATACTACCAAGCGCTGCTGACCACCACGAGCACATTGACCCAGCAAATGTGTCACCAGGTCCGCTTCCATCAACTATAAATGACAACCCAAGCACAAGTGAAAACACTGAAAAGTCGCAAAATTTGATGCCATCATTGTCTTTTCAAAGTGTAAATGTGGATCCTATACCTTCAGTATCCCATGTAACGTATGACAAGACAGCGGATTATGCAGCAGTAAATTCGATTACATGCGATAAATGTAATAAAACATTTTCATCTAAAAAGACTTTTGAGAGACACAATCTCACCGTCCATCAAAAATTAAAAAACCACCACTGCGAATACTGCAAAAAAGCTTTTGCGAGGCCAGATTACTTGCAAAAGCATCAATTAACCAAAAAAGGAGTGTGTGCAAACAAAAAGGATCCTCAAGAAAAAAAGTGTGATATATGTGGAAAAGAACTCAAAAATTTGTATGAGTTGAAACGACATGCCAAAATTCACAACAAAACCAAAGAATTCGAGTGTCCTACGTGCAGAAAATTTTTTTCAAGACGCGACACATTGGTAAAGCATATGAAAACTCATAAAATCCTATAATATAAAATACTAGACATGATTATTTTATTAATTAAGTTGGCAGTAGATATAGTATACAAGTCAACTCTCACAAAAACTGTAATAATAATATCTAACTATATATACAGAGCTAGTATTCCTAAATGATTGATTAAAATTTATATATTGTACTGTAAGATATAACCGGTAATTTGTCAAACATAATTTGACATCAAGTTGAATATTGGTGCATTTATATCTTTGTATACATCTCCTTCCTCTCCAAAATAGCTTCCGAAAATCATATTAGTGTGTATTGCATTCCCACTTACGATTTCAGATTTTAAAGTTGATAAGGATACACACAGATTTCATTGTTTGTAGACTTGTTTTTTGAATGTAGCATCATAAGTCACTTAAGTAGTTGATTATGTCATGACTTTTTTATTTCAACTGAATAGTCAATCGTATAAGTGTTAAAGTGTATAGTGCCAGCCTTTATACACTTTGCATATACATCTCCTACTCTTTTACGCCGTTACATTCATCATCATCAATATCATCAGAGCTCCGCTCATCTCCTACCATTTCTCCCCAACTTTTCTAAAATTGAAAGGACAGCTCCATGACATGTTTTAAGGCTGTTTACTTTGTATTTAATATTTAATGCAAATTTGGTTTCTTCCTAATAACATTCTAAACAAGTTGTAACAACTTTTTTTCAAAAAAATTGCTCGGCAACTTCTTTTCGACAGGCATTATTTGACAAAGCAAATTTGGACATGCATTTTTCAACAACCAATTTTCGACAAAATAATTTTCGGCATAACATAAATTTAGGCAAGAAATGCAAGCGAACTATTTCTGCAATAATGTCGGCACCCAACGCATCAACTTTTTCTTCCATAATATGCTTGTATTTCAAAAAAAAAATATGCTCTTTTGACCATTTAAAAAGGAAAATCAACTATAAGATAGAAGGATAGCACGGAATTTCTACGCGCAACACTCGTTTTTGATTGTACCCATCCAACACAAAAAGTACAATTCTCGTCCTTCAAACAAGCAAGCATGAAGGAAACCCTACTGCTTTAAAGACTCAAAAATGTTTTTCAATCGTATTTTACATTTGCAAACGTCGGTCAACCCTAAAAAAATTTACAAGAACCTTTTTTCTTTCGTGATGATGGTGATAATGAATAATATATATAATACACAAAACACTAATGTATAGGTTTCTGTCTTCTGCAGTTGACTCAACAAAACATCTATCTGTTCACATATGATTATCATTAATGAGATTAATTATAGTTAATGATATGATATATACTTGATGTTTTTCCTGCTATTATTATCTCTATTTGTTGACTACTTTTGTGCATCATTATTATTGTGTGTACCTAATAAAGGAGATGTCAACTTCTTCTGTTCTGATGATATTCAGCCTGAAACTACTACGTACTCGTTATTAGCTATTTATACAACACCAACACAATATACTCTTGCTCTTTATATAATACATCTAAATTACATAGTTTCCAAAAAGGAAAGGCCTCTCCTTCCTTTAAAAGAAATTGCAGAACGAACATGTAGTCACGTCCTTCTCCTTTCATTTAAAACTGTTTTACGTATTTTTACTATATTTGTATATGGAAAATAAGCATTAAGTAAATGGAGTATTCGGAATACTGCTTGCTTAGAGTTACAAAAAAACATTTTTCAGCAAAACGATGAGTAGGCGCGCTTATACATATTTTTCTTCTAATATGCGTTTGCACACTCATATTTATATACAGTCATTTTGTACCGTGATCACCACCATCCAGTTCGGATCCTCTTTTTTCTCACCCTTATTATAATGCTAAAGCTTTAATTCTTTGCTGAAATTTATACTCAGTTTCATGAGTTATTACGGGCCACGATATTAAAACAGAAACGGGCAACAATAAATAACGACCAGTCGGCAAGAATTCTATCCTCTTCTTTTAACTCTCTCTAAGAAAAATATCTAGTACTAGTACATTATGAACATACAGTAATGTAAATATACACACTCAGCACGGCCTTATTATGTGTGCTCTCTTCTATTAGGGAAGTCAACGTCTAAGACGTGATAGGAAATGTAAGAAACCGCTTACTCCAAAGTCGAGGACGATATTGCATGCATTTACATAACCCCATGGGAGAAAAAAAAGCTCTTTTCCATGTGTTTTATTGCGTGTATGTGTGTTCTACGGATAGAAAGTAAATATAAATAGTAAATAGAGATATTGAAGTGGTGTTATCATTATTATGTCACTACTGAACCGACCAACGAACGAGTATTTCTTCAAGGTGCCCAGTTATTTAGTGTGTGCTGTGTGTCATGAGTTTTTGCTGCCTTCAAAGGCATAACATTTGTATAGTGTGAGCTGTATGCAGAGCTCCCATTAAAGTACGCCACCGTTCAATTATGCTCCACCACGACCCCTTTTGTTGTTTGCTATTTCCTATGTAGTCTCCTACCAAACTACGCCTTTTCTGTTGTTTGTTTTTTGCTGTGTAATCTCCTACTAAATCCGACCAACTTTTGTCAAATTTGACTAAATGTAATCCAAAAGATTGGCTAAAATCATCTATCAAAATTTTTAATTTCTGAACTGAAACGGAGATGATGAGATGAGCTCAAGTTCAATTCTTTTTTAAAGTTCAGAGCCTTCTGTATCTGGCTGATTCTATTTTTAATTAGTGACAAGATAGCAACTTTCGTATTATTTTTTCTGTAGGATTTATGTCTACAAAATTCCTGTTATTTCTTAATAGTCACTCTTAGGCATCTGGGATCTTCGATCCCTGCTTGTCGGTGAACCCTTTACTAGTTATGCTGCACTATATGAATTTTCTTAGAAAATATGATGTAATAATAAATCTCTTCGCCTTTTTATAAATGTGCTAAGATCATCAAATGCAGTCAAAATTTGGATCTCTCATATGTTCCTTTCAATAATGAAATGCCAATGACACACTGGCAGATCGCATTTCACTCCAAGTTTGAAACACTATGCACAAACATGAGCAACAAAACTAAACTGGGCATCAAGCAAGCATCTTTTACACTCTTCTCACAGTTCTGTTTTTCTGCTCTTGGTCCATGTAACTTTTGTGCGAGTCTCCAATGGATTGCACTTCTCTTTGCCCTTTACAGATACAAAGTCGTGTGTAGTCTTTCCTATCAAGGTTCGGTGTTTTGGTACGAGTGTAAAAAGTAATCAAGTGCATTGCATAATATTGTATATATCAAGTAGAATATAAATGTATGCTTATATGTCTATATCCAAACCAATATTATTGAATGAGATGTCCTTTCCACCCTGTGATGCCTTCTTCGCTCCTCCATCTACTCTACTCCATCAGATGAATGAAATTCTTCATTGGGAATATATCCCTTGGAGCAAACATATGTGAGAAAAACAATTTTTCCCTGCCGACTCATGACTCTATCTTATTCACTCTCTTTGCTCCTGCTGCTTCCAACAAACAAGCAGAATACGTAAAGTGTGTCTTTTTTATATGCCTACTTATCACCATACTCAAGTATTCATAGTAGTAAATATAGCTTTAGGAGATCTACTTTTGTCTGTCTTGCAACCTATAAGTACATATTATTTTGTCAGAACAATGCATTTTCTCAGCTTTGCTACGGGTAGTATATAGTGTATATCCACTTGTATGTGTACATATTACATAATGCATACGGGAAACTATTAAAAAAGTAACGCGGTTTATTTTCTCCAATCGACTTTTTTATATACTTACTACCTTGTATTCCATTGCATTTTATCAAGCCAGTACACATCAGTGAAAGGATATTACTGAAGGAGAATCAGTAAAATTAATTGTACATGTTTTCTTTTGTCGATTTAAAACACTTTATTTTCTCAAATCAGCTCTCTACACGCACATCCTTTACAAATAATGTTTGCACTATTCACATACTGATGCACAGGCAGTGTGAGGTGCGTAAACATAGTAATCGAAGACTTTATGCCTTTTTTATTTTTAACCTAATAGTCCAAAGTATAATATACGAAACGTAAAATTCTTCGGTCTGTCTATAAAGAGATTTGTAATGTCAGTATTTTATTCCTTCACAAGTCATAAAATTTCGCATGGGAACTGCAGTGTTTGTACGGCAATTTTCAGTATTAAATTTAGTCACAAATTTGCTGCAACTTTTCTCAACTGCTTCAATGTTTCGTATACACAATTTAAAATGATGATAATAATATAATGGCGATGACCATACAAAAACCTGTGCTATTTACCACCGTCATATTGCCTCCCTTTCAGTTTTTTAAGAATGCCACAACCCATTACCGTAGACATTATCAATTTTCATAAACATTCCTCCGCACATACACACACAAAACACATTATTGCACAAATCAAGTGCAAACAATGTGCCTAGCTAATTGCGTTATAATAATGTGAATTGTTTTCTCTACGCAAAATGTTTATGAAGCGTAGTATATAATATGCTCCAGAGCTACTGCTATTACTACCGCTTCCATTGTACTTTTCATTTCACCTAGTGGTAGTGGTACTAACTGGATGGAGTGAAATGGGGCCTAGGTGAGAGCAAGGTCCACGGAGACCTAAACGAAGAAGTGTATGATCATGATCATCATCAACATGCAGAGCGTAAATGAAATGGGAAACTGAGATTTAGATCACATTTGATTGTTGTTCTTCTATGTCTTTATTTATCCAGACTACTTTGGCTGTTGTTTCTGTTCATTGCTTCTGCTCAAAATACGTAATGCCCATTAAACTTAAAACCCTTCCTTTACATATTTATATGGGTAACATTTTAGAAGCATTTAAGTAATGCGTAGAGTCTAATGCGTATATAAATAAAGCAATGCTGTTGGCTTGAGACAGAAAAAGACATGAGACCAAACGTCCAAATTGGTATAATGAGATTTTTTTCCAGTCTTGAGAATTTCGTATGGATAGAGAGCTGCTGAAAAGTGTATTGTACATCTTTGTTTTTGTATAATGTACCTCTTTTGGAAATTAAAATCCCTTTTATTACCTGTTATTGTAATATTATTAGATGAAGAAAGATGTGTAGCGAAGATGACTAGATACAAGCTTTATGGCTTAAAGGGTGTACGTACACAAGTCAAACGACTCTTGAATCAGTAAATATGAGTAAAGGCTAACATTCCGATGATCATGTTTACAATCAGAAATCTTCATTGCTTCAGCTCTTCCATTCTATTGTCTCCACTTTTAATACGTCTTGTCGTTAATAATTCATCACGTGACTTTTCAACCAATAACCATCAGGCATTGCTTAATGTAATGACACGGCACATACAGAGCCGACGATTTCTGATGTTTTTTGTTACGTGTAGTTAGAGGATTTTGAAAGAAGATGAGAATGTAAATGATGTAATTGAATTCGACTCTGTTGCTATGGTTTTAATTTCATATATATACTGGACTCATGTAAAAAAAAGTCAATGAAAGGATGAACCTTTTTAGCTACATCACCGCAACAATATCTCGCGGGAATGCCCATCCAAGTATCATCGAATTATCAGTAAACCATCTTCTCTTTCCCCTGCTGATGCTCATGACATGCACACTCAGCCAAATAGCCAAATTTATGATTGCAATGAATCAAATTGAGATTACTTTTTCGTTATTTGAGATGTCAATATCAAGGGGTGATATGTATTGCAGTGAGCACAGCATTTATTTTCAAATTGAATAACAGTAATTCTTATTAGATTTTATTTGAATTTTTAAAATAATAAAATTTGCATTACGTTTCATCGGGTTATTTAAATAGGTTTAAATGGACAAAAACTTTGTGACATTTTGAAGCTGTAGTTTTGGTAATTGCATTTTCAATGTTCACTTTGTAAATAAGATTTGTTCAATCATTGCTTTAGAATTTTCAAAAATTTTCACTGTGTAATACGTTGTAGATAAATTATGACTGTGTTATTAACATACAAAAAACCATTTGAATAGCTGAATATTTTTTCTGTTCCTTTATCATGTCACAGTCCTTAAAGCTAACGTAAATATATATGGGTGTTATA
>JAQFYG010004204.1:0-11330 GCA_034694325.1 Entomobrya corticalis | reverse complement strand
GTCCGACCCACATTTTGTGTTTTATTGTAGTATTTATTTGTATTATGCTATCAGTAATACATGCACTTATTACTGAGGAAGTGACATTTGTGACTTGAAGACCGGATTTAAGTTTTATTATTTGTGCGCAGGCATATAAGCAACTGTCATCAAGCACGAAGCCTCAGTTGAAGCAAAAACCCAAGCTATCATTATAAAATACTTAGAAATTGTTTTACGCTGCCGTGTCGTGCGTAGTTTGTTTAGCGTCTGCTCAACCATCGAGAAATTCATAAACAGTGAAATTGTTAACATTGATAAAAAGTAGAGTTTACTGGAGTGTGCTTGGACATCATTCGATTACATTATGGAGGAAGAACAGTTTGGTATATTTTCATTTATATATGTCTAAAGTTTAAAGTATTTTGTAAAACAAAAATCAATTCCTTCTTAGCGTCTTTCTTTATAGGTATTATAGGGAGATTAGGTTGCGCTGGCATATTCATTATAGCAGAGCTTTAAAAGGAAGATAGGAGGGAGCCATAACTTCTCTTCAAGGTTTTTTATGGTTTCGTTTTCGTTCAACCATAAAGATATCACAATGGTCCTATTGATAAAAATAGTTTTACGATTACTTGGCTTAATTCTTTTGCGTGTGAAATTAGACTTGGTATGCATGTAAGTGTGTATGGTATGCGCAATAACAAGAACATTAAAACAAAAAAGCAGATATTATGCAGACAATGGCTTCTACAAGGATGCTTGCTATATGCAACCAAAACCAATAATATTATTTTTCAGTATTTTGATATGCAAACCAGATTACACAGTATTCATTTCTTTCTTTGATAAATAAGTCACAATCGTAAAATACACTACTGGAACTACAAACTAAACACGTTAGTAGCATTTTTAGTTTATCGTTTTAAAAGAGGAAACTGTATCATGGCCTTGCACTCATGGTGACTTTTGGATTGTGTGTGTGTGAAGTGGTGAGGGATCCCTTTTGACAGTTCTTGCTTAGGCATTTGCCGTATCTCGTCGAGTAGCTTACTTTGTGCTTGTTCTTCATTTTTAGCATCTTACAATTCTTACAGCAGCAGTATTGCTCATCGTTTGTCATTTTAACTTTTGAATTAAAACATTGTGCCTCATCTCATATAACGCAATATTTAGTAAAATGCTCACTGTGCTAATATAGTTTCAATTATTTGTTGAGTCGACCACAAGATTAGTTGTGTATCAATTGGTATATTACTAATATTACTAGTCTCATTAAGTTTGTGCGTGTGATCGATAGCATGCATTAATAGTTAATCTTAATTTGCAAAGAATGTACTTTATACATCATGCATTAATTTATCATGACTATCAGTTTATTATCACAATGCAATATTATTTGTTATGCTTTGATTTGTGATGACAGAGACCTAACCAATGACTGATGGACTTCCTGCTCACTCAGTTGACAAACTTATCGCCTGCGTTACGTCGAAGAGCAAACTGGACTACCATACTATGATGGATGGGCTAACCGCACCAGGAAAAATAAAAGAAATAATTTAAATCTAATATAGTTTTTGTACATATGTAATTGTATTCCTTACAATTCTTCCAAGCAGGATTTATGTTGAACGCAATGTTCATACTCAAATGTAAGGAAATAGTTGGTTATCATTACCAGTAATCGTTTTCACTATTGAAAATGCAAGTTTGGTTGTGTTAAAGTTGAAATGTTTTATTTTGTATGGGAAAATCAGGTTTACGCTACTGAAATTAAGTGTTTCTCAGGTCTCATATTTATTTTGAATGATTTCGAAAAACAATGGATTCCGCTCCTGTATGGCAGATTGTAGAGGATCGTCGGTGTTATGGAGTTGGTAAGTTTAATTTACTATAAGTGAGTTATAAACTGATTATTATTAAATTATTGCTAAAGTTTTGCTCTATTTATTTGTGTAAAGTAATTTACAACTTTGATGGCGCGGCGCTCAATTGTTCTGCAACTATTACTGCCGTTCTCGGAGAACCGGTAATAATCAAGGGGGAATGTACACAGTGGTATTATGTTCGGAAGTTTGAATTGGACGATGTTGGAATCATTCCAAAGTCGTATGTGAAAATCCTCGATTCCACAGTCATTAGAAATGGGTTAAAAAAATTAAAAATATTGATGCATGTATATCTGCAAATATATTATGACGCATATAAATAATGAACGTATGTTATAATGAAAATACTCGGGGCATTTTTCAGTGAAACTGAAATTGTTGTGCCAAAAATACCAACTCTTGCACAGGAAATCACCGCTGCACTTCGAGAATGGCACAAAATCAGCAAAAAGCTATTTGTTAGCGCGGATAAATTCCCGAAAGATGCAGGAGGTTTACCCGATCCATCAGCCGCTGACCCAGATACTCAAAGTTTCAAAATTATGAAGCAAATGATCTTTGAGCTTCACGATGCTCGAAAACGTGTCATGTCATCAAATCTCACTGTGGAAGGTCTCAAAGAGTTGAAGAAGAAAGTGGCACGTATAATCGACGCTGGAAACAAGTGAGAAACCTCATGCTATAATTAATTTGTTGGAATGTGCGCTGCAGCTATTGAATGAGTGGTTGTCTTTATATGTAGCCTTCTCAAGTTGGATATGGTTGTACGAGATGAAAATGGCAATGCATTGGATCCTAAGACTACGTCAACAATCGAGCTTTTCCGACAGCATCAAAAGTCAACGCATAAATTGCGTAAAAATGGAGTAAGCACATTGAATATATTGTTGCTATTTAAAAATATTGATAATACCAGTTTTTTGTAGATAGGTAATTTTGAACTGTTTGTAACTTATTGTAGCGAGGAACAAACAGAAGAAGTCGTATATTTATTCACAATAGTCATTCGTTACTAGTCACTTTGGAAAAAATATCGTGGAGGATTGTAGATGAATGTGAAGTCAGGTTCTTTCTTTGTGACGGTGAGAAAGAAGTTCCCTTTACAGAAAGTGTTCAGTGTACATTTACAGCAGGTGTGCCGCCAAAGCTGCCACTCAAAATGCTATTCACGGTAATTGTCTTTAAAAACGAGAATCGGACATGCACATGTTTTTGGGAACATTTTAAAGAGTAACGTTTTATACAGGACCTTGGAAAGACTGTGGACTTTGTAAGATCCAAAGTTTACCTTGTGGCTTATGTTGTACGAATTGGGGCAATGGAGTACAAAGAGCCGGATCAGAAACGAGATATATCACAAGCCCCATTTTCAGGCAAGGCAACCAATATTCAAGTCCGAAGACCGTACGGAGTAGCTGCAAAAGACATAACAAACTTATTTCGCGAAAATATTATTGCGAATCCCAATGACAATGAGCTACAGACTGTATTTTATATGCCGTGAGTTTAGCATCACTGTAATATATTATTATATCATGTAGTATTTACCTACTAAACTTTGAAAATATACGTGTCTTGGTACTACTTTAACTAGATGTGGATCTGATGACACATTGGATTCAACCTTAATGAAGCTAATGTCATCCATGAAAAATTCAGAAGTTTTAGGAAATGCAAAAGACCCTCGCGCTGTCGGATTGCTTGTGAGACTGTTAATGGTTTCTGGAACAGCTCAACAGGTGGCATTTTCACAAGCATATCTAACGTATAGAGGTAACATTTAAGCATATAGGTAACATTGATGACTTACGTGCTGTTATTTTGTTAGATACACGAAGAACAACCGGCCATTTTAAGGGGACACGTTATTACCGCAAGAAAAATGGGCTTCCCCGAAGTCATTTACCCTAACGACGTTAGGAATGATCTCTATATCAATATTTTACGAGGAGAGTTTCATCGCTCTTCAACAAAAGCATCCGACAAAAACATCGAAGTTTCAGTTTCTATTCATAGTGATAGTGGTCAGCTTATCACAGACGTGATAAGTGGAGGTAATGGCTCTGTGGTTAGAGATCCATACAAGTCAGTTGTGTATTACCATGATGACAGACCAAAGTGGAATGAATATTTCAAAATTTCTCTGCCGATGAACATTGAGGAGTTTTCTTCAAGTCATATACGATTTACCTTTAAACATCGGTTAGTTTGTTTATTTATACATATATACAATACAGTATATCATACTATTAGATCAAGAGTGATAGCTAATAAATGGCAGGTCTTTTGGTGACTGCGAAAAAGATAATTTTAACTATAATCTTAACATTGCAGTTCATCAACTGACTCCAAAGACCGGTCCGAAAAACCCTTTGCGTTAGCGTACATTCGTTTGAAGGAGGAAGAAGGAACAGCAGTGAAAGATGGTTTACATGATCTTTTTGTTTACAAGGTAAGAGAGTTTTTTATTAATGATAGTATCGACGTTTATTTGCTTATTCAAATATATATGAGTTGAGAATCGGTAGTAGTGTGATTTCGATATATGTATGTGCTTACAGTTACAATTAGCTTTAATATTTGGGATGCATGTCTTATTTTAAATAGGTTGATCCAAAACAATTCAAGGAGTCAGAAGTACAGTATCTCTCGTTACCTTATGAAAGAATCCAAAGCTGGCAAGGAACAACAAAGACCACTAGCGCTACTGGATTCAGCTGCGTGCCAAAAGACAATTTTTTTGTTAGAACAACACTATGCTCAACAAAGTTCACACAAGATGCTCATCTTTTGGAACTCCTTCAGTGGGTCACAAAGCTAAAGCATATTGCTGAAAACTCCGAGGTTGTTAAATATATTACTACGATTGATTTCATTTTTTATTTAAATTAAATGCCATGTTTTTAACTCTGCATTTTTATTTAAATCATCAGGACCGTCATCGACAACTCATTCCGTCCCTACTAAATAATTTGAAAGATATATTGTACAAAGTGCAAAAGGTGAAAGGAGAAGAAATCGTCAAGTTCCTCACAGACGTTTTCGATGCTTTATTTTCAATACTTGTGGATCCTGTGGACTCCATATTAACAGAGCTTAGCTCAGGTCGAGTGTCAATGCTAGGAAACATAATGGACCCGAACGAGCTTCGACGATATGAACTGGGTCAGATGGATAATATAGGAACTTGTGATAGACCCGTTTTTGAGTGCTTGGTATGCATCCTATTTTATTTACTGCTGGGATTTCGCAAACAAATCTTATCATTTTGTTTTTCCCTGCCATTTTAATTTGGCTTAATTTTGTTATTTTTGTTAGATATATATTTTTGGATTGATCCTTGACCACAAATACCAAAATTTTCAATCAGTCTTGTCCATTTACATTGAAGATGGCTTCTTCTCTACTTTAGCTTACATGTACTAACATTATAATTTTGATTTGATTACTACATGACACAAGTGCACAACAGATAAGCATTTAATTGCTTTATATTCATTTTTAATCAAGTGGTTAATATCAGCTTTTGTTGTTGTCTGTTACAGAAAACTAGCAAAGGAATTGGAACGATCTATTAGTACTCCTGATCCTGCAGACAAAGTTTTGAAAATTATGAAAAGCATAGAATTTTTCTTCAAGTTTATCATTAAGTCATTCCAGAACCATAAACGAGTCCTACATATGGAGTAATTTTTATCAATTTAAAATGAAAAATACGTTAGGTATTCTTTAATAAAAATATATATTTGTGATTATGTATTACTTTACACGTACAGATTGGGAGGTGCAGAAGACTCTGATGAGGAAGGAAATCAAGAGTTTGACCGACTAATTGAGTCTTTATTTAGAGCAATGGGCAAATTGTTAGGACGAAGAGAAGCTTTCTCTAAGGACCCGTTTATTTTAGCGGAAGGTGGTTGTTTAAAACACATGCCTGCTGTGATTGGTGACCTAATTCAAGTTTACTCTCCGGCACGTCTAAGTGATCACTTGGTAAATCTCGTGTGTGCCATTCCTCAAGGGAAGCTAACCAAACAAAAACTTCAATTCATCACCGATATTGTTCATTCGGAACTCTTCTTGGATTCAGAATGCCGCTTTTTGCTTCTTCCAATTATTACTGATAATATACTGCAACATTTACCAGGAAATCAGGAGGTGAGACGGTTTAACCAATTCCTCTATAACATAAAATCCATTTACTGCAAAACTTAATATTTGATTTTTCAAGTTTTCTTCAACTATACATTTTAATAGTGTTTTGTTGCAGTGGTATGCCGATGATTTTTAGTGTTTTCGATCATGGTATAGTTTGTTTCGGATGTTTTGTGGACTTAAAGTTACGCTTTAGTAATCTAGTACAGGTAGTTATCCATGTGCCACAATAGCGCATTATATCGCAGCACATTGATTCTTTCATAGTATAACACTCACCAAAATAGGTAATAATCTTTGCACTTTTTCATCTACAAAGTAGATTTGTATTTAAGTAACCCATCAAATATTAGCGTGTTCCCCCTAATTTTCATGCTTTCTTAATTAGAAGAGTAAATAACATTAATAAAGGCAGCTCAGGTTGAGGTATGATAATTGTAGGAGCTCCGGAAACTAAAAGATTGCGTTAAAATATATTTTCAAACATTTTCTACACTTTATATTCAAACAACTGCAGGACAAACGGAAATCTGTGGAAAGTCAACAACAGCACTCTAAATTGGAAAAGATTTTTGGCGCTTCCTCGGAAGAATTTATGCGCCTCCAACCGCCTGACAGTTCAAATCACTTTGAAGAGGTTTCTTTAACATTTTATTGCCATTAACATTCTACTTATCTAACACATTGCTTAAATTCATATCTGTGTTCAAAATGACTGTTTCTAACCGTCCCGTTAATCTAGTAATAAATGCTTTATATTTTTGTGCTGTTTTGTCAGAGGTCAGCATTTGGCAACGGCAAATTATGTAACATATTTATTTGCTTTTGTCACCTTGTAGTTCTGTCGATGTAATGTAGTGCCCTGTTTGCAGCGCCGTCAGCCCCTTGGTACTCGTGCAACAATACGCTTTGCTTTAATCATTTAAGGTCATTCGTTTTGCCCAAAACTGTGTGTAACAATGTGCAATGTATGTATATGTATATAAATGTACATATATTCAAGTTTGCGATCTACGACAACCTTGAAAGTTAAGATATTTGGCTCTCTATTTAACTGTTTACTCTTCTGAGTATTTGTGTAAATATATGTTTGTGTTTTGTGTGCATACTTTTATTTTTATGTTTTTAATAAGCCTTTATTTAATGTAACAATGATTAATACATTTTTAGATGGAAAAATGCGTTGAACTGCTTGGGGACGTCATGGACATATTCCACAAACAACCTCGCCAGCATAAGATGCACCATATTTGCTACGTTATGCAAATTCTTTTGCGTCCTATAATAACGTCCATTTCAGGAATTAATGACGCCGATCAATTAGCGGTTTGTGCTTATATACTTGGATTATCTGATTTGACTTAAACTTTAAAAAAATATATTTTAAAACGAATCTTTAATATTATAGGGAAACATGGTCGCTATATTTTTGAGTCTGCTCCGGGAAATGAATAGCTACCAGTTTGAAATCTTAAATATAATAATAAATTCCTTAAAGTCGGAGACGAACACTGGTCAATTGCAACCAAAGCAAAGCTTGCTCAAGTTCCTGAACGATATACTTGTCGTGTTAAAAAACTTATTTCATAAGTCGTATTTTCCATCCGATTGGAATGAGATGGTCCTACTGCAGAATAGGTAAGCAAGAAAACAACATTAATGCTTAAAACTTTTAATATGATCAATGAATAGCTGATGTTTTCTTTAACGGTAATAACTTTCTTTAGTGTTGTGATTGGAGCATTCGAGCATTTCGCCGCTACTGTAAAAGCAGAGTTTGTGGAACCGTTTGAGGAGCCGCCGTGGAACAATTTTTTTCAAAGCGCTGTATCATTTCTTACTCAAGAGTCTCTTCAGTTGGAAGAGTTTTCACCAACCAAGCGGAACTATATTACCCAGAACTATGGGGACATGAGAAAACGTGCCACCGAGCTAATTCGACTAATGTGGTTCAGTTTGGGCGAGTCGAAAAGAATTCGCTTTGTTCCGACAATGGTTGGTACCTTTTTGGACATGGCCTTTGTTCCTGAGTCTGAAGTGAGGAGGTCCACAATTCCCATTTTCTTTGACATGATGCATTGCGAATTTGACCAAGAGCGTTTTAGAAGATCATTCGAACAAGTTGAAGAGGAGCTCATTCGAAAAATTGTGGAAGGGTTTGAAGGAGGGAAAGGCGATGTTGAATTCCGAGATATATTTTATGAGACTATGCATGATCTCTGCCATAATAATAGGACTGGCCTTCGCGATACTGTACGTAATATTATAAGTGCACATATTTCTTAAAACATCAGTAATAATTATTGTCTCAGTTCATTTATATTTGTATATCTAGGGTGTCAACATGGTGACAACAATCACAAGACTAATGGATCTTTTGCTGCAATACCGTGAAGTCATGTATGAGGAAGATTGTGGGAATCGAATGAGCTGTATTGTTAATCTTTTGGTTAGTTTTTATTTGACCAATGGAATAGACACGCTTTAATTTTATTCTAGCCACTAATAAAAACATGTTGTTTTGCAGGATTTCAGTCAAGAAATTCATAGGAAGGACCTTTACCTTCGCTACTTGTACAAATTACATGACTTACACGTTGCTGCTAAGAATTTCACGGAGGCTGCGTTTACTCTCAAACTTCATAGCAGACAATTGGAATGGTCCGATGATGAGATACCACCTACTCTTCGAACAAATTTAAGTAGACATCCGACGATGGTAGTACAGAGTGAATTAAAAGAGGTCCTATACCACGAAATTATAGAATACTTCAGCAAAGCTAAGGTACGTCACCTAGTCATAAGGTTGTTATCAATCATATTGTAATGAAGACGTTTGTCCACTTTCTGATTCCTCATGAGCTTTAGATCTTTTTTTAACCTTTTTATTGTAAATATTGCCTGATCATTTTAAGACAGTAATTTGTTCTCTGATTTATAGATGTACGAGTGCGCAATAGAAATTTGCGATGAGTTACGACAACAGTATGCAGAGGAAATGTACAATTACGCACAGCTTCCAAACCTTCTTCAGAAAATGGCTTTTTTCTACGACAAAATATTGAAGGAAGCTCGTTTCGAACCGCAATACTTCAGGGTTGCCTTTTATGGCCGAGATTTTCCTACTTTCTTACAAGATAAGGTATTTCAGTTAGTTTTAATGAACAGTTAAAAGTTGAATTGTGGTTGTTTTGTAATTTCGTGATAATTATGTACGCATTTTATGCGATTTTGTCAGGTTTTTATTTATCGTGGTCGCGATTATGAGCGTATAAGTGACTTCCAAGCACGAATGCTTGAACGATATCCTCAAGCGGAGTTGTTGCGCACTCTTGAGATACCTTCGGAGGATATTCGTTACTCCAACAGCCAATGTGATTATCATGAAAAACATAATTAAGGCTCGTTTTATATTTTAAAATACGGCAAGTTTCACAGGCAGTTTTTTCCTCCGAAATTTACAGATTTACAAATTTGCTCGGTAGATCCCGTAATGAATACATCAAAAAGGATCAGTGGTATGAAATACGCAGACGACAATATTCGTAAATACTACAAATGCAACGAGGTGGACAAATTTACGTACTCACGGCCGTATTATAAAGCACCTAGGGATCCAGAAAACGAATTTGCAAGCTTATGGGTAGATAGATACACGCTTTGGACAACACAGTCATTTCCTGGCATCATGGGATGGTTTCCTGTGGATCGACAAATTGACACGAAGGTTTGATTGCCTTTCCTTACGGTTTATGGCTTTTCTTCTTCAATTCAATATTTTCTGCAAAACTATATGTTTGTACATAGATTCCTCCAATTTTGAATGCAATCGAAACGCTGGAAAAAGCTAATGATAACCTTCGTGAAATGGTTGTAGAGCACTGCTTAAATCCAGATATGAATGTAAATCCATTATCGATGAAACTGAATGGAATACTTGATGCTGCAGTGATGGGTGGCGTAAAAAATTATGAAAAGGTATAATTATTTTATTCTTATATTGACTTTTAATTATGTAAAATTGAAGCAAAGTAAAAATGTTTACAATTTATGCTGCTGTAGGCGTTTCTTAAGCCAGAGTACATACAAGAGCATCCAGATGAGCTGAGCATCATTGAAGAACTGAAGCGGCTGATAGTAAGTCAAGTTCCAATAATCACGGAGGCTTTGAAGGTAGGCATATTATTATGCATGGTATTAAAAGCGCAAAATAATAAGGCACATGTATGGACATTCGTAAATCTTTAAAATATACATTACAAATCATAGATCCATGAAAGAAAAACAACTGATGACCTGAAACCACTGCATCAGCAATTAGAAGTACGATTCAAAGAATTTTTGCAACACATTGAAGAGTTGTACAATGTGAACCCATCAGTAAGTACAAATTGTAAGAAATTAATAATGCTAGTTTCACTTTATGAAATCGTACCTTGAAAAAGTAAATTGAATACTTAAAGGAATTGAGGGATGATGCGTTGCGCCGTGAAATGGATCGAGCAACTAAAAAGCAACAGGCTATGAAGCGTGTAGAAGTCCCTGCTCCCACTAAGCAAACAACCATTAAGTTGAACGAACAGCATTGTGTTCCACGAGGTTCCATTGCGTTTGGCAAAATGCCATCATTTTCTTCGACAACGAACCTGTATCAAAATAACCACAAGTAAGTCTTTGAATTTTTGGGTGTGAGTTACGTTCTGTGATATATGTTGTGAAGGTGCAATTGACTAATAAATTTTAAAACTTAGGTTCAAATCCTCGCAGCAAAAGTTTGCTTATTTCAAGCGAGGGTCACAAATTTCATTTACTGGAAGCATGGATGGAGATCAACTTTCTACTAGTCCAAGTTGTGCAACGTTGCCCAGAAATGGCCCGGCATTTCCAACTAATAAGCTTCCAACTGTTGACTCTTCCAACGAAGGGAAGTCTTCCCAGGAATGTTTGATACCTCTAACTCAAACGGTAATGTCTTATTTTATTTAACGGTACCTGAACAAAAAGTATATGATTCTATGTGTATAGCTGGTTTCACAGAGACCCCCTCGAGCTCATGCAGAACAGCGTAAAAGCCAGTCATGGACTGGAGCTGGAGATAATCGGTCGTCAGTCATCTCAATGAACTCAATGGAGTTTCCACGTCCTAGTAATAACCCATATCCTTCAGAGCCAGGTAGTAGGACATCAGTCAATTCGCCTGATTCTGCGATTGATCCTGGCTCTAGTGACGAAACTGCCCCACCTCTGCCTCCAAAGCAACGAGTAATGCGAATTCTTTAGTTTTTTATATTATATGTGAACCAC
>JAQFYG010004203.1:0-11330 GCA_034694325.1 Entomobrya corticalis | reverse complement strand
GAATTCAATGACAATGGTCTTATGACCCCGTGACCTCGTGACCTCAATTGACCTCTAGAGGTCAAACGTCTAAAACTTAGGATTTAGTGGTTATCGATGATGGGGAATTCAATGCCAATAGTCTTATGACCCCGTGACCTCAATTGACCCCCAGAGGTCAAATGTCTTAAACTTAGGATTCGGGAATTATCGATGATGGGGAATTCAATGACAATGGTCTTATGACCCCGTGACCTCGTGACCTCAATTGACCTCTAGAGGTCAAACGTCTAAAACTAATGATTTGGGGGTTATCGATGATGAAGAATTCAATGACAATGGTCTCATGACCCCGTGACCTCAATTGACCTCTAGAAGTCAAACGTCTAAAACTTAGGATTCGGGAATTATTGATGATGGGGAATTCAATGACAATAGTCTTGTTTCCGTGACCTCACTTGACCTCTAGAGGTCAAATGTCTCAAACTAATGATTTGGGGGTTATCGATGATGGGGAATTCAATGACAATGGTCTCATGACCCCGTGAAATCAATTGACCTCTAGAGGTCAAACGTCTAAAACTTAGAATTTGGGGGTTATCGATGATGGAGAATTCAATGACAATGACCTTATGACTCCGTGACCCCACTTGATCTTATAATTTAAAGGTCCTTGTTTACAACAGTTGATTACTTTGACATTAACAAAGAATAAATAGTCGGTACTTTCTCATAACCTTACAAGGTATTTTTATAAGGTACCACTACCTGGCACTTAATAAAGATAAGAGGGCTCAAGCTAAGCATTTTATAACCACCGTTTTGAGATCTAAAAGAATGCAAAATGTTTTTTGTATCAAATTATTAAGTCAAATTAAGCTGTTGCAATCGTTAAATTGTAACAAAATATTCTTTCAATGTTTTCATATGAATAAACAAAGATAACCGAATTAAAAACTTAAGTCATACTTAAACATGATCATGTTCTATCTTAAATTGTGTTTGTACTGATCCCGGCATTAATAAAATGGATTGGTTCACCGATTGCTTATCTCTTTTTTTATCAGCTCATTTGCATATTGAGATAACATAACTTTTTGAGCTCTGTTATCTACTTGGTTTGCATAAAATAAAATCTCGAAAAAGCTTTCTCTCTACTTCATGCAAAATAAGTAGGTAACAGAGCTCAAAAAAGTTATGTTAACTCATTATGCAAACGAGCTGATAAAATAAGATATAAGCGCTAGGTGAACCAATCCATTCTATTGATGCCGGGATTAGTAAAAAAGTTAGTCATAATACAAAAGTATGGTACAAAAATATTTGTAATAAAACTAAGTTGCACAAACTAAAAGAACTATTCACATTTAAGGGATCATGTCTAAAGTATGATATCAACCAGCATGATCATGAATGATGACCCACATGTTATAGTGAGTACTTACTTGCTGATGTATAAAATACGGATAGTCTTTAAGGGGAAATGATGAAACCACAAACGTTTCGAGAATTTAGCGGAAAATAATAGGAAAGTAGGCGCAGCGGAAACACCCTTACCACATACATTTTCTGTTTCATAAACAAGACAAAATAACAGCAGCTTATATTGCAACAATATATATCAGTAACAAAGCTACATTTCGGCATTCACTTATACTTAAAAGGTTGTGGTTTTAATATTTATCACCAAATGTGTTAGTGCATAAATTTACAGCTAATAGGATTTACCAACTACAATTCAATTAAGAAGAATTCAATTTGTTTTACAATATTGCTATTACCAATTAAAGAACTGAATCGAGATAATTAATTATATTGAACCAGATACATTTGGAGATACAGAGAAAAATGTACAGTAATAATTAGTGGATCCGACGTTAAATGCCAGAAAGGTTCATATTGAAAATGGATGGTGGAACCGAAAAATGTATGTGTCCGTCAGTCTTTGAGCAAACCATCTCAAGAACGCTTCAACCAATTTCCATAAAAAATTGTTTGCGCAATCAAAACGTCACAGAGGAGACGCTTCAACCTTCAGGAGATGATGGTCAAAGGTAAAATTTAGTTGACATTGCAAAATATAGCATGATTTGAACGAAAATGACGACGAGAACATTTACCAGTCGTTCATTTTGACCTAATCCATACCCGCTTGAAAAATAGGACAGTAGTCATCTATGATTTCGTCTATACAATACTTGGTGCACGCTTCACTGGAATTCATAAATTTGGTATACATATTTTAGTAAATACAATGAAGAATCCTTATGATTTTTAGCCACATCGGTCAACCCCCCCATGGAGTCAGGGTTCCAAAGTTGGCATTTTCTTGCATATCAACATTAATTATGTGATGCATCATTCGAGCACAAATGAATGGCAGAACAAAACATTGACAAAGGTATTTTTGTCTAAAATATATCTCCAACACACAGCATTCAACACATGATTCAAGCAGGAATTTTTGAAAGCGACCCCGGCAAAACTGGGTTGTTACATTATACGTTATTATTACTATTCCTAACATCTGGCACTTATCTGCATCAATATTACCTGATTTATATAATTAAACTTTTCATAAATCTCATAATATTGCTACATAATCCAATATGTAAATGTTGATACCAGAAAAACTTATATAAACAACGGACATCCTTTTGTAATCGTGGAGGCTCTATTGTAAAGCATGTATATCTTATTTTCATTGTAACGTCAGTTAATAAACTAACGATTAACTCTTAATGATAACGAATCATAAAAATTTAGAATGCACCGAATCAAAGCGAAATTAGAATTTTGAAGGCTGAAAACTTCAGAGCTGTTTTATTTAGTGTTACATAATTTTATATTTTTAATCCAACACAGTCGGGTAACTTATTGTCAGTGATTCGCAATATTATGTAATACAATTTTGAAGAAAAGTAAAACAAATGTAAAAACATTTAAACAAAAAATACTATATTACACAACATAACACAGAACATATATACTTGGCTACGTTTTTTTTACCGGAAGTGGCCACTCAATTTTTAGAAACATGGTAAATTGGAAAGAAAAAATAAGTTATAGTCATGAATCATTTCCAAATTCCAACAGAAATAATGATGCAATTTAAACAAAATGACCATCTGGCAGGAAGGATTTTAAGCCAAAACTATTTGGTTTCGCTTAGTGTAAATGCAATGATTTTTATTAAATATTTTCTTGATAACAAACATAAAATGTGTCTAAATATTTTATTTGATGTTAAACACAGGAAAGTTAAACTAATGTAATGATACTTGTGTGGTTCTATAAACTTTTTACATAAAAAGGGTTGGTTGAAGGCAGTTATCAACCACTAGGTGATTGTCGATCTTTACGGAGCAAATTCAATTTTATTTCAATTTTCAATCCAAATTTAGCTACTAGCACAACTTTTTGTTTTTAATCGCTAAGCAGCTGGAATGAAGTTACCATTGTGGTACCTTGTTGTTGCATATGGTGCTTTTGGAATACAGCACGACAATGGTTTTGTGGAGGACAAGATCTGCGGCGAGCTTTTCTCGGAAAGTAAACTAGGAGGAAACGCATTTATTCTGAAAGATTTTGATCAGTCTATCAACACAGGGAAGGATTATCGTAGTTTAATTTCTGGTTGGAGAACTACAAACTCTATTCGAGTCGAAGAAAATTGTACAATGAACATCTGCACTGAAACAAATTTTCAGGGGACTTGTGAGTCACTTAATGGAGGAAATTACGACGATCAGCAATTCATACCCAATCTGCGCTCAGCAAATTGCACATGTCAAAGGGTAAGAAAACTTAATTGATTGAATGCCAAGTTTGAAAGTTTTTAATTTGATACTAAAATTCTTTAAAATCCGGCTATATAAAAACCTCAGGTTTTTTGTTAACAGGATAACTCATTTCTTATTTTAATAGCGGCTGCATATTGCCTGAAAATAAAATTTTTATCTTTGGACATTTCAGGAATGTGATTGCAAAAACATTTATCTTCAAAAAAATACTGGATACTGTGGAAGGGCATATTTGGCCGGCCAATGTAAAAAATGTAATTCAAAATATTTGGTTCTTTCTAATGGAAAATGGTTCAATTTTCCACCGGAGCACAAAAACTCGATAGAAGCTTTTACGTTGCGCAGTGGATGTTATTTGAACGTCTACAAAGAAACAAATAGTAAAATTGATGTTAAACGAATTAAATCCAGCGGTTTAGTTTCACAGGTTAGTAAAGTTCTTTATTTGAATTATTTATACCAGATACATTGTGCACTTACAAGGAACTTTTAATGCCCATTTTGAAAAAATAGTTTTCAATTGGAAGCTATGAATGCATTTGTGATGATAATTTATATGCACCTCTAACTCGTCCAGTATCTTGTAAGTTGTTAAAATAAATTCTAAGTCAATTTATTCTGAAGTAGCTCAATTACTTAAGTTTTTTCATACAAGTCGTGCAAAATCACGTGGGAGTAACAAAAATGAGTCTCGTATTAGATGCGCGGCAAAAAACGAATCTCGATACTACTAAAAACCAATTTGGTAGTTTTGGGTAAAACACAGTCTCGTAATTCGGTAGAAACAAGTAAACCTTCTTGACCCATGTGCCCCAGGGGTTAAAGTTATGCCCACGGTGGTACCGTCAAAGAATTTATAATTTAAGAAAACATAACCCTAAAAATTTATAACTCAAAATACATACGAAACCAAAATATCCTTTCCTAAAAACATATAATCCAACAATTTTATATGCACATATAACATATATAGGTATATATATACAATTTTTACTTGCATGTTTAAAGAAGAGTAAGTTAATAACATAAAATTTTGTATTTTATAATACTATTTCAGATACAATATAATAATATTTCAGTATTTCTTCTAGTATATTTTCTCAAATTATTCAAAATTTGTAGACCGCTTTTAGAAAACAAACACAAATTGTAGTGGAAAAATGTTTTAATCAGAACGCGAAAAGATTTGCCCGTAAATGATGTACAAAGGAATGTAAATTTATCAAAAATTTTAACTTGCATAGGTACTGCTTTTGCGCATAGTTCAATCGTTTTGATTTTCAGATTTTGTTACAAAAACTACCATGCATTTATATTCTGTGATTCCTTTTCTCGATGTAAATGTAATTAGCTTTGATATTGCTCTAACGATCCTTATAATTTCTAGTAAGCTTTGTTTATTTTGGTCAATTTTGTGTTTATCTGGAATGGAAATATCTTTTGCTGGGATGTATATTTTAATTTTAAGAGTTTTAAATTATATATTTATTTTGTATAATTGGAAAAGTCGTATAGATTTTTGAGATTATATATTTTGTGGACGAAGATGTTTTGTGGTGTATATGTTCTATATTACAGGTTTTCTAGATTATATGTTTTCAGTATATAAATTCTTAGGGCGACTTGCCAGCGGTTTCTTCACAAAATTTATTATTACTGACGCCTTTTTCGAAATATGCAGCACAAAAGTTTTGCTCATACTCATAGGTCATTGTGTGACCTTGTCAGACCAGCATTGGGTGGATCCAGAAAATTAAAAACCACTTTTTGTGAACTCTTGACCTGAGGAGTCACTACAAAAGCTTGAATAGATTCTGTTAAACAGTTCTAGCGTTACGGCACAAACGGACGGACAGACATATCAGTTAATCGCATAAATACAATGATGGTATTTCAGATCCTCAAATTTTGGAACTTCCTGAATTGAAAGAAAAAATAACGGAGTTAATCGCTACAAACGGCAATTGGTCACAACATCTAGGTTTACTAGCATCCATTAACTCTTCTAAGAATCGGAGAAGTTCAAAAAATGCATACATTCTATTGATTGGGTTTAGTAATCCTGTAAGTGTCTTTTACTAGCTTTCTAAATATTTATCTTTGCATCTTTATAATAATTTAACATATTAACGAATATTAAGAAATATATGGGACTAACTGGATGCTCAGAGAACAAATACAATATTGGGTAATGAAAAACTGAATTTTTTAACTGCACACAAGTAAACAAGTATAAGACACCTAACGATTTCCAAAATTGACAAAATACTATTATTTGTTGTTTTAGAGAGTGCCATATTACAGTAAACATTGACCATTTGGGTATCGCCAATTCTCAAATCCGAGCAATATATGTGGACATTCTTTCTCACTTGTACACCGGGAAACGAGATCAAGATCATATTTGGACTGCCAGTTTAGCTCAATATCTCACTACTCACAATGAACTAAAAGACGCCATTCCAAATGCGGTTGTGGTTTTCTATAATATAAACAGTGATGAAGATATAGACAGCGAAAACTCAAAATTTCAAAGAAAACTTGCAATCGTTAATGCTCTCCGAGCATACATTTTCGACGAAAACTACTCCAATTTTATACTTTTGCTTGATGGTTTACCGCGTTTAACGGGTTTAGAGCAACGAAACCCTGAGAAAGTGATTGCAAGATTTGAAACTGCAATCAAACAGAAATGGAGATTTCCAGAACCGATATTTATCATTCCAAGATCGTATTGGACAGAAGAAAGGCCCATGATAAATGGACACTGGGAAATATCTAACAAAGAATATATGTACAAAAATGTACAAGATATACTGAAACTAATTTGTCAAAAAAGAGATGATCCTCTTGGATATGCTATTTTTAATGCTGCATTTCCTAAAGAAAGGCAGTTAGGTGTTGTGATGGAGAAAAGTACGAAGCTTCTTCCTGAAAATCATACTCAAGTAGCGTTGTACACACAGCTTGCCTTAAACCCATGGTTTTCGGAAAGCGTGACTCAGATTCAGAAAAAGCTGCAAGCACAAATACAGTCAATTAGCTCACAATTGAGTAAAGAACAAAGAGCCAGAGAAGTAAATCAAAAGATTCTAAAGAAACAGCACCAAAATTTGGAAAATCAAACCCTAGAAATACAAAAGATACTGACAAATCAAAATCAAGAATGTGGTAAACGCATTAACGAAGAGTTTCAGTCGAATAAGAGAAAAATGCAGGAGATTATGAATAGAATTGATGAAGAAAAAAGGACTAGGAGCAATGAAATACATGAAGTCAGAAGGCAGATCCTGGAAAAAATCCAAACAGATTTGGACAAAATCTTTGAATAAATTTTATAATTTGATTTAATTTTGAAATCTAACTAAACATAAATGTACGTTAACAATAGTAGTCCATAATCACAAACAGTGTAGCGCAATCAGGGAATGTTAAAGTATGCATAACACGTTACGTAATATTAATTGTTCAAAAAACCAGCATTATTCAGCCACATTTAATAAATAACAAAGTAATAACATCAAACGTTTTGTGCCGTTCGAATTTTTTGGTTTATATTTTGGGTACAAACACGCACATTGCTTCACAAATCTTCAAAATTTATATTTATATAATACTTTTTTACTGACGACCGCAAATTCTGCAACATCCATAGGATCTTAATAAATATTTGTTTATGGTTTTCTAAAACGTTTATTTCATTCAAGGTGTTGTAATAATTTGGCAGTATGCATTAAAGTTGCACTAAAGCGTGGTAGTGTTTCCCAATGAATACATTTTGTGGAGTATTCTTGCATTGCTTGCTTATTTTTTTAATTGTGTAACCTTTTAAATGTATGACTCTAAAATTATGTTTTTGTTCTTTTGCTCCGTATTTGAGTGAATAAAATTTGTAAAAACTATTTGATTAGTTTTTAATTAATATGTTTTTAATTATTTAATTGAAAATTTACCTTTCCAAAAAATTACTTTTTCGTTTATGCATTAAATGTAACATTTGATAATAATATAACTATAATAGCGTATTATTAAAAAAACATCATTTTAATATTTATTCTACGAAATACACTTAAATTAGGAATAACAGCTCGAACAAAAAATTTCTTTAGTAACAAAAATTATTTGAATTTACAGGATTAAATAAATTAAGAAATAAAAAATAGGTACCAAAATAAATGTGGTAGTTGAGACAAAGCACACACAGAAGTTTATCTGATGGTAGTTTATAAAAGGAAAAATTTAATGTTAGTTTTAAACATTGTATTGGCAATTATCTGACAATTTTATTTGACACCAATCGAATAATAAATTTCAAACAATCTTTGCAACAGTAATGTCACTTCGTCTTGCTTAATTTAAGAAAAACCACCTTATGAAAAATAAAATCTTAATGCAACAAGCCACGGAGAGTAAAGAAAAAACAAAAACTTTACTTCGCTAAACAATTAGACACAATTAAATAAATATAATCTAAAATAATGTGGTATAACTGTAACATTATTTCAAAAGTAGAACAAACGTAAGCGGCGTAAATATAAATACAACCAACAGGTAAAACTAATGAAAACCTTGTCAGGTTAACAAAATATTTTGTATTTTGTTATAGAAGCAAGCAACTAGTGAAAAGCCCCTGTAAGGGGGATCTAGCTCTGTCAATAATAAATAAATAAAAAATAAAAATAAAACAAAATTTTATATTTCTCTGAATTTAAGCAACAAACATACCAAATGTACTGAATAACAATTTAGTTACTTAAATTATTTCTAAATAAAATTTGAAATTTGTAGTATCTTTGCCTTGTTTACATACCCAAACCGAAATAAATGTTTCAGTGCAAACTTCTTCTCTTTTAGTTACATATATATTTACATTATCTAGATTACTTTTCAAATAGAAACTTTTAGAACTCCAAGTTTACTTTACTCTGCTTTGTTTCATTTACTGTAAGTGATGACACTTTTTGACGTGATTTAGAAGCTCTTGGTTAGTTACAGAAGCGTAGGTACAAACTTTACACGAATTTGGTTTTTCTTTTGTGTGTTGTCTGTGCAAGTGTTCTTTCAGGTGATCTAGTCTGTAGAATCCCCGGTCGCATAGCTCACAATTAAGAGCTTTTTCTTTAATGTGGCATAATATGTGGTTTGTAAAACTACGTTTATCACGGAACGCCATGCCACAAAATATGCACTCGTATCGTTTGCTTTCTTCAACTCTCTCGTGCCGTTGTATAATATGTCTTTTAAGTTCTGATGCAAAAACAAAAGTTGAGTCACAAATATTACAAGAGAAAGGTCTTTCTTGAACATGTAGCCTTCGAATGTGCGCAGTCCTGGTTTCTGTTGACGCAAATGCTGTTTTACATATTTCACAGTTAAATGGTTTTTCTCCAAAGTGAACGCGAAGATGATAGAATAAACCATGTTTTACACTAAACGTTTTGATACAAAATGGACATTTGTGCATAAGTTTAGGAATTATTTTTGGCTTTTGATATCCACCATGTCCTTCTCTTCTACAATGGTTTTGTAAGTTTTTTGCGTTCGTATACGTTCCATTACAGTCTTGGCATGTGAACATTTTTACACCCGTATGGACGTGCTGGTGTGTACTTATATCAAATTCCTTCATGAATGTTTTGCCACAAATTGAGCAACTAAACGGTTTCTTTCCGCTGTGAATTATCACATGTAATCTGAGATTTGATTTCCTCGAAAAGCGTTTTTTACATATGGTGCACTTGAACGGTTTCTCTCCTGTGTGCATCACCATGTGGTTTTTCATAAGATGTAAAGCATGAAAAGCTTTTGCACAAATTTGGCACGGAACGGTTTTTTGGCCATGAGACCTCTTGTGATGGTTTAACGAAGTATTGTTGACATATTTGTTGGGACATGCATCACAACTATAGTTAAGTTCACCTGTGTGTTGTCGGATATGATCTTGTAAGATATCCTTACGAGCAAACGTCTTTTGGCATAGTTGACAGGAATATCGAATTTTCTTATGAACAGTATCAATATGCCTTGTTCTTGTGTCATTTCTAGCAAACGTTTGTCCACACTCCTCACAGGAAAACATATTTTCAACTTTTTGGTGTAATATTAATTTAAATTAACAATTCGTTTTACAAGAAGAGCTTTTGTTCCAATTGTTTGCTTACTTATTGATATTTAAGCCTTGCAATTAATTATGATATATCTATTAAAGATCAAGATCTAATCAACTATGCTTGACGTTACACTGAAATGAGTTGGGAAGTTTATAGGCTAAATACATAATTTACTAAAGTACGGATACATACGTACATGTTTACTTGAATAAAGTCAATAATATTTTAATCAACTGATAGATAATAGTCAATTGATATAGAACGAGACACAAAATTGCTTTAGTTTAAAAACTTAGCTCAAACTTATTGGTAAAATATTGGAAAATATCTGATTGCAAAACAATTTCTTTAGGAGTAGACTTGTTGTTTTAGTGGTTAGTGGACTTGCTTTAGTGGTTGTTTGTAAAATATAAAAAATCCTTAGAATATAGCAAATCAACCATTTTTTCTGCCTCTCGTTTACTCAAGAGGAAAGTTTCAGTATCTTGTGCTCAACACTCAACATTCTGCAATTCATTTAAGCACAAAAGACAACCATAGTGCTACAAAAACTTACTTAATCCGTAAAACTAATTTAAAGGTCAAAATCCGTTTGTCTTAACTGGTAAAAGTAATGTTAAATTTTTCCCACTTCAAATGTCTGTCTGGGTAAATATCACCAACTTGTAAATTTTTAATCAATAATTTGAGTAACGACAATCTATAATAATTTAAAACAACTACACAAAACCGAAAAGTAAAGGTGCTGACGTTACAACATGCTTCTAAAAATAACCGCATAAAAAACCTGCATGCTCGTCATAACAAGCAATTGGAGACCGAAAACTGTGCGTCCGTTTTTCTCAACGGCGTAGATAGAAGTAAAGTACCAAAACACCAAAAGTGCACAGAACTCATAATCAAGTTGTTTAGTGCTGCTCAGCTTCTGGATAGTAGCGGTCTCTAAGCCACTCCCAAAAGGTAAATGAGGACGATAATATTACTTTTTTAATCCTTTTAAGTTTTTATGTACCCGAAAATCAAAAAGTATCTCGTTGCTGCCTGTACATTCATACAACAACATACTTAACCTCCTACCATAAACCGATTACATTAAGTTCATATAAATTTGTACTAGCTCTTTATTTTATCAGCATATCAATTTAACATTTGAAACTAAAACTTACTTTTTTAAATAAAACTGAATTACTGAAAGGCAAATATAATTTGAAAATGCACATGATTGTGTAGTTTAAGTTGGAGTGTTTTTGAACGATTCAATTCATTAAATTTCATTAAAACTTTTGCATATTTTACCAACTGTAAAAAGCATTTAAGATTTGCTCTTTACAATTTGACATTTTATGAATAAGTGAACATATCTATTAAGGCTCAGAGGGTTTCCGAGCAACGCAATATTGACCACTAAGAAGATTCCACAAGTTTCGGACCACGGGAT
>JAQFYG010004202.1:0-11332 GCA_034694325.1 Entomobrya corticalis | reverse complement strand
GGAAAGTTTGTGTCATGTTATTGTATGAGTCACTACGCATCCGATATTCGCTTCTATGGGTTACACCCGTCTCGTTACGACTCTTTTTCCTAAAAGTAATAATAGGCAGGAAGATGAGGGTATTATGGTTTATTAAATTAAGGTCATGCAGACTTCTTACAAATGCATGCACTTCGTGAAGTTTTAGTAGATCATAAACATTAAGCTGCCGCGGTGTTGGTTCAAATGCCATATATGTCATAATGTACAACAGTTGTAATTATGTGAGTATATCATAAATAAATGCACACAGGAAACAGTGACCAACGGCGCAGCTTTAAAATCAATTTTCCTAAAAATATCTCTGTCGCCCGAAAACGAGGCTCGTTTCCTCTTTTAATTTAAAATTACATAGTGCAATACAGCTACCTATGAATATGTACATAAACCCCACTTCCGTGACACAGAATGAACATGAGAAATTGCGTATAATGATTAGCGAAAATGGAAAAAGGAAAGCAAATTATGTATTACACGAACTTGCATTTTTATGTATAATTTTTGTACATTCAGGCAAGCAGAAGGATTCGATTAAAGAAATAGTACTATGTTTATTTGATGTCGACTTTGTTGTTGATTATATACGTGTGTATGATATGAAGAAGTACTTTCGTTAAAAAACTGTCAGTGTGGTAGGGTTATGGGTTGTGGTTGACTGTTCCATGTGTCCTGTGTTTCCTCTTGTGGAATTTGATTAAGCTAGACTAGCTATATAGCTACTGAATGGGCTAGTCAAGTTGGAAATGGAGGTTACGAGCTGTCAAAAAGTTGGATCAAATTTATATGAACTCTATGCTTGGGTACATCACATAAGCAGATTTTTAGTTGGGTACATAATATAGGCCTTCCCCCTCTATTTACTATCGTGGTGGTTGCATTAACTTTAATGTTATTTCAATTCTGTCATAATACCATACATAAGCAGAAGAAAAATAAAATGTATAAATATGCACAGTGGTGACTTACACCATCCCCATTAGCACTACACCGCACACAGCGCACGTCATTGGAGTAAAAACGCTAGTCTTTTTAACACAAGTAAACATCTACCAAAGCATATTAAGGCAGAAATCGTGTCTACTTTTAGATGAAACAAGAATATTTTAGATGTTATTATCATACTCGAGGGACGGAGAAAAGTAGATGAGCAAACAGAATCCCAAAACATCATGCATTTGATTACTGAAATAAAAAATATTAGATGCGATGTGTGTGGTGGCTTCTACTACTATGCATGACTATCCATGCGTGCATATGAAAATCACTACCAGTACGACCACCATACTGTCACTCTTGCTTCTATGCTTTTAAAATTACGTCCGTTTTAATCTGGGCGTAGTATAGTATTCCATCAAAAGAAAACTCATTCTATTGTCTATTATGTTTAGTTTCGTGGTTCTCGGTTCTCCCTCTCTTGATACCTCTTCTTCTGGAAACGGCTTTATATCACACAGGAGAACAGAGCTCTTTTAGTGTGCGGATCATTTTAATCTGGATTAAATGAGAATTATGTTGCTTCTATAATAATAAAATTTTGGATGATGTAGTGTGAGTGAGATGGATACTGATCTGATAGCCTCGTGCTCTACTCTTTAGCTTTAGCAAAATTAACTTTAGTCTGAGAGCTTTCCTTGCCTTTCGTCGGGCCTCCTATTTATTTTTACATACTTATCGTTAGTATATATTTAATGTTTATTTAAACTATTTATTGTCACCTTCTATATCACTTTCAGTAATGACTTTTACATGGCTGCTTACAAGTACACATTAGATATAAAAGAGAAAGTATTTAGATAAAAGTTACCAATTTACGTTCAAAGACTCCTATAGATTTGACCAAGTCAAACTTTTGGGCTAATGTACTATTATAAATTTATTCGTGCTATTAATAAAAAGAACATAAAATTCCTATATACATCACATTGAAGCAGATTTATCATCTTGTAGAACTGCGTTCTCTTATGTTTACAGGAAATTTCTCTTTTGCTATTTTGTAATATTTACTCCTTAAGTGAGTTATAATAGTGTTATCAAACTATCAGCAAAGCTAATATTAGTTGCTTATAAAAAGGCTTATAATAGGATTAGTACTCACCGCCACACCCCGTGAAGAAGATTTTGCATTTCTTTGAACAAATTAAAATATTAAGAAACTAATTTTATATTCTGATGAAATACGCAAACATGTGCATAGTATATTCTTGCTCATAAGACCATTCCATTTTACTGTCATAAACTTATTCTAAATAATAGGTCACTCAGCGGTGGCTTTTTATGACTCAGGGAAAGAAATAGAGCTTATAGAACTACTTTCTCTTTTCTGTACATGTAACAGTTAATAAAACTGTAGACCTTTCCAACGGGGTTTTTTACGAGCAGACATTTCGAAATGAAAACCGCATGAAAATTAATTTATTAAGCAGCATTCGTTTTACTTTAATTATTGTGAACACAATAAGGTTAGAAGAGTTATGGGAAAATGAGAGTTCTATGACACTATTCAACATCAGTGAATAAAGAGACTCAAACATACATATTTATGTATGACTGTGTAAATCAACTTTTTTGGGCTTTCATCGCATCGTGTTAAACTTAAGAACTTGTATGCTGGGACTGACTGGTCACTGAAGCATATTCTCGGTGTGTCTTATAATTTACTGACAACATAAACTTATTGTTCATCTATAAAAGAGCAAGTCAATTATTTTGTCCATGAACTTATTGAGCTCATAAATTCATCGCTCAATGGCCGTATGCTCTTATTTTAGTAGCAATAAAAGAGAGTTATTTACCATTTCGTTTTAATTTACCAGCAATCAATCGTAGAATCAAAATCCCTAAGTTAAGCAGCAAGCCGCTTACGGTATGAATCCTTCACCGTAAAAGACTTTGTTGACGTACATCTACGTTACCACTACCGTCTAACCTGCTTGGAAAGAAAGAAATCAATTAAGGCAAGCTGTATATCAAAATTTCTATCATCTCAGCCACAACCATCGCCAGCACCAACACATTCCTTTCATTCACTACTCACTTGTATGAAGAAAATGGATCCTGGTAAAATGGGAGAGAGAAAAGGTGTGCTTCGCTATTTTACTTCCTGCTGCTTTTAATCCTAAGCAAAAGCCGAACTACCGCGATTTGGTAAGGAAGTCACACTCATGAACATTTTTCGACAACCCAGCCACATTCCCACAACCAAATGCTTGGTTGGAATTTCGGTTTGGAGGTAGTTGGAGTGAATGAGAAAACGGGTGTGTAGGTTCCTATTTACTAAACTATAAGCGGATCTGCTTGAGAACAATAATATATTGCAATTGTAAATAAGTTATAGTTATATGTATCCCCATGTCATGTTAGAAAAGAATGAAGCAGACAATCCGCAGAGTGTAATGGAGTTTTGACCTTTCCCTGCCAATAATGGCATTGTTAATAGCACTTTTTTTGATGGTGCTGCTGATTGCATTAATTCGCCTCAATATTTTTGATGGAGTCTGTCATATGGTGTGTGTGTTAGCAGATGCGTGAGTATGCCGAGATGAAATATATATTTCGAATACAGGAAGAGATAATAGAAAGGCATTTCAACTTTCACCCTTCTATATATACCATTGCTTTCCATTACTTCACTTTTGGGAAGCGTTATTCATTCATGTTCACTTTTGTGGTTTCTTTGAAGAGGGAAAACTGAACAAAATGGTCGAGAGGGAGCCATATATTTGGAGACAGGTAAGAAGAAGGTTAAGTGTTTTGATGGCTTTCTGTTTTACACTGACTCCACTACTACCGTTTTGATGTACAAAGACAGAAAATGTGTTGTTTTTGCACCAAAATGCGTAGTAAACATATAAAAGTTAACTTGTAAAGCAATTAAGCAGTTTACTTTTTTGCTTATGTTAAATTACTTCAGATCTTTAAATATGGATAGAGATGCTTGAGATACTGACCACAACGAAGATGATGTAATGTAAGATGTAATGAGAAAGATGAAAACCAAAACAATAAATTAAAAGGATTTAATTTCAGTCTCCATTAAGTTAATTGGAAACATTAGATTTCTACTATGAACAATAACACTATGTTTCACGTTTTTATAATGGCGGGCAAGGCTGGGCTATAAACTTAGTTTGAGGCTCTATGAGATTTCTTCACTTGTTCAGTTTGTTCAGTAAAAATGGTAATTTTAATTATGATTTTATGACATATTAAACTACTCTCCTGATAAAAGCTTTACAGACATGAAATTTCCATTTCCTCTAAATCATTCATGACATTCAAAATTTAGCTATTAACTTGGATGTTAACAGTAAATCAATTCTTAAAACTAAAATAGCTTTCTCTAGGTAAAAGCTTTAATAGTCTTTGGTTGTGTATGCTGCTTCAAATATGGTGATTTTATGCTTTATGCCGAAAATGTTGAAGGTTATAAGGATTATATTTGTTCAAGCTCATCGCAAGATCTGTTATTTGTGAAAAGATCACAATATATAAAACGAATTTCTGGATCAAGCATTGCAATTGAAAATATGAATGTGTAAAATGCAGGAATAGTTAGAATAGTAATATTTTGCATTCTTTTTTACTACCTTATTTTTAATATTAAAAATCTTAAAGAAACATTTCAAAGACAGCCGTAAGCCGAGTTGGATTCAAAGGATTTAGTAGATAGGAATAGAATAAAATAAAACACCAGCCATTCAGTTTTCAAACTAATGTGCTTGCATAGAGTGTTAAAGTAATTCGAGACTTCACTTTTGTAATCAGAAATGACAAAACGACATTTATAAAGGTTTCTTGGAATAGCCGTGACCTAAAATGACATTCTCTATCGTGGGATGGATGAAGTACACATGCATTTGTTCAAAAAATCAATTTCAATGTAATAGGTATTGGCAATGCAGGTCTGGTTCAGAGGTGGATTTGTAAAAACTTGAATAAAGAGAAAATAACACTCAAAACTGAAGGGCTGAACCGCAGCCTGTTCTTAGAAAGGGTGTTCTTATAGAGAGAGTACACTGTAGTACAACTTTTTATTCCCTTAGTTGTTTTTGCTTTTTACCAGCATTGAAGTAGTAGTTTTGAGAGAATTCAATAAATGATTTGTCGGCATGATATAATGGAATTTACAAGAGTTCTCAGTTGCAGTCAGAACTAAAAAATGTTTCAACAAAAAGTTCTTCATCCGTATTAATGCTTGTCTGCTTTTACTACAAATAACGCATTGAGAATGAACTGAAATTTTTAAAGAATTCATATTTCTCTCTTCCAAAAACGTTTAGTCGCATACTGAAATGTAGCTATCCTACGAATGTTATTTTGTTATGTTTCATAATATAAAATGGTTAATATCATACATAAACTTGTGAATACAGTACGTTACGTTGTATTTTTTCCATTATATTGATAGAGATTTCTGTTGGAAAATAAAGGAATTCTAAAAGAATTTTAGAGCTCAGTCGCATACTATGTAGAATAGTTTTGGAACAAGTAAATCTAAGTTTATTTTATGCTCGTTTTTTTACATCGATGGGCACCATCAATCTCACCACATCAAATGCATGTTGAATGTAGCTTCATCTATGAAACGTTTAACAAAATAAAGTACTTTGTAGGTACTACACAATAAGCACACAATTTGACTATATCAAACATCGTATTCGCACTGTTTATTAGATTCAAACTGCCACTACTTTCTAGATTCTAGATACAGAATTAATTTTGGAAAAAAATATGCAAATTAAGGAATTCAGATTAAAAGTTTTCATGCAACTTTTTCAGCTTCCAGAAAGATGTAAAAAAGTACATACAAAATATATGTCTGCAAAGCAAAAAAGGAGTAAAAAGAAGTACTGATCGCTACCATTTATTTAAAATATCTTCGATTATTTGTAAAGCAGAAACAGCGACATCTTCTTAGAAAAAGTAAATGCCAACACAATATTATCTCTTTACTAGTTTATAATAGATGCAGAGCAGACTGTTGAGCTTCAACACTTGATGAACAATGAGAAAAGTTAGACAGGTCCAGGTCTAATCTAGCAAAAGAAAGAAAGTCAAACACATTTCAAACAATCTTTGAATGAATGGAGGAGACGAGATGAGTTTTCAGTTGCCTTGAACGTACTTATAACTGCGCTTTAACGGTGAAAGTGAAAGTCAAACAAAAAAACTTTCTATTAAAGAATGGTAAAGTTCAAGATTAAGGGGAACAATAAAAAACCTATAAAGGATATTACAAGAGCTTAGTCACCTATAAATACACAGACAAAGTTTCTACAAAATGTAATAGGTATGCAAATTATAAACTATTTAGTTTTTTACTTTCATTATCGTAAAACTTAAAAATTCCAACTGAACTGAGCTGACTGAAAATATTTTGGAAAGGCGGAAAAAAACATTGTACACGTTCATCTTCCCCTTTTCATGGAGTCAAGTAGGCGTTCACTGTTTTAGTTGAGAAGGTTTTACAAAGTTACTTTCTCTTCCATCCAATACATCCTCTTCAACATGCTTGAGAAAATCGAAGAGGAGGAGTAATGTCAGATAGGTAGTAGCAGTACTTCACTTTGGAATTTAGTCCATTTTTAAGAGAACTGACTCTACTTTTTTGTACATTAAAAAAAAGAAGTCAGCATAAAGCATGTAGCACCTATTTATTGGAGACAGGCAGAAACTTTTACAAAATGGAGGAAATTATTTTGACACTTTTATTATTTTCACGAACAAGTAAATCAAAACTTTTCAAATCATGTTGCACGTAATTGCTTGAAGTGAGAGCTTCAGTGATTGTGAGCGAGTATTCTCAAACAAAGTTAAGAGTTACAAGCAAATTAAATGTTTAGGTTCAGCAAAAATATAGTTGCAGTAGCAGCAATAAAATGCCGGTATGTAGTACCAACGAATTAGGCTGGCATTTTACGAAAATTATATCACATCGCAATAATATAATAGAAGGACTTGTTAAAAGCATGTAGAAGCATGCTAATTTTCTTTTTTTACACATTTTACATATAGTACAGGATACTAATGGAACATTTATGTTATGACTTTCAGTTCCAAAACTCTCTGTAAGACTCATTTTCGGATCAATTCGTAGAATAGTCTTTAACAAAATGAAGATGACGAAATGTCCGTCTTTATTAAATATTCAATTTTTCTCGACTTTTGACCCAGATACACAAAAGCAAGTTATAGTTACTTTGCGAGCTAACACAGTCTAATATTTTGTTGATCCCTTCGGTCTTAAATTTAAGAGCTATGTATGTACGGTATGACTACAGAAGGAAACATACGAATTGCATTCAGCTTGAAGAAGTAATTTTTGCTGGAGCATAACAGTCATTGAAGTAAGCACATTTAAGAAGAAAGTATAATATTATTTCAGAGTTATAAATACGAATGTTACAGAAAGTAAAGATGATACACAAACAAAAATAGGGAAACTTTTAAAAATTTGAATATACCATGAAACATTAACAAATTTAATTGGATACCTTAATAAACGAAAATAATAAAACAACTCTTTAGGTAAATATTTTCATTTCCTGGAACTGAAACTATCTTAGCATTCAAATCTTCTGAAGAATGTTTCCCCAAAACACAACATCTTCTATGCATTACATTGTTACAACATATTTGTTTCATTAAAATTACTCATCAGTTGTATTTGCGTATTTTACGTTTGTTTATTAGCTTTGGGCTAGAGACAGCATAATAAGTTAAAAGGATTTACTAGAGATTGCTAAATTCAATTTCCTCTTGTGGAAGCGTCTATTTATCAGTAACGTACGTACACTTCCCCGACACAGTCTTGCATAATAAACATATTTTCTCTATTTCTCTGTATTTATCTTGAGCGGAAGTTTCTCCGGATGCACAGAGTTTACTTATTAATACACCAGAGTGTACGGTGTACAGTATGTGGGCGACCGCAGCGTGGAAGGTTTTTTTGGTGAATATTACCTTTAATTTAGACTCTATATGTCTACTCAACTGTGGTGAAACTAATTTAAGTTGATGTGTCCAAACAAAACTAACATGTTGTCAGCAAACAAGTTATTTATCTCTGCATATCTCTGAAAACAAGATTTTCATTCCATAAATTGTAAACTACAAATGAGACTCAAATTATTAAAATATAATTTGATACAATTTATAAAGTTAAGGAGAATTTATGAAACCACTACAACAGGTATTTTTACAAAAATTGAAGTAGAGCCAATAAAATATTCAGATTTTAATATAATACAAATAATAAAAATTCTTTATAGTTCAACAAAACATACAGGTAGTATGTATATTTTTATAAGAGTATTGATCGTTTTAGAAAGATCTCGTAGTTTTATGTTACGTAAATTGACTTGGACGTTTTAATATATGTAATGTTTAAATAAACCAATTCGTCTTAGCTTATATCACATAGGTATATTGTACAATATAGAATATGTGTATTGTGTTTACATATAAACCTAGCTATTTCATTTTATTTTGTGCTCAGTTCCGACTTACATGAAACTAAAGAGATTTTACATTTCCCCTAAGGTGCTTTCGAGCTGCCAAACAAACAAAAACAAAATATACTCATGTGAGTCTACTTTTAGTTTTAGTTTCAAAGAAAAAAACATAGTTTTTTACACTCTCATCAATTCCATCAACAAAACCATCATACCTTCAACTGTTGCATGTTTTTAAAGGAGAACAGAACTTAATAAGAAAATCACGCATATTTGTTAACGAGATATATAGCGAATGCCATTTCATAACTCTTATTTCTACTCCCTTTTATATAACCATTCAAGTGAAAACAAACTTTTACATTATTTGACTCCGGAAAATACAGAGTTTTCAAAGACCGATATTACAGAGTGGTTGAGTGCCTTCAGTTCAATTTCACGCAACGCTTGTCCAATAAACGTACATGCCATAATGTTAGTTGTTTTCTACTAAAACTAAGTATTAGAGACAAATTTTAAGAAAAATATGTATTAACACCAGCAAGTATAGTAGGCAGACAGTAACTATTTGCTAACTAAAAATAAAAATCGATCCAAATGTTTTCCACACTTTGTCCTCAATGTCGACTTGAAACTGATGGAAAAGAGGCATTTTTATTATTTTTTACGGATGCTCTTTTTACAACAATATATATGTGTTTTTCTTTCCCACAAATAACGACGGATGGACACTTTTCTTCGTGAAGAAAACGACAGATAAGAATGGGAGAAAGTACAGCGACAGCAACAACCATGCAACCCTGGATGCATACACCATCCTTTTCCCTTTTGGACAAGATGATGTATACTTTTTTAGTCACCTATAAATAAGCACGTAAATGTAAACATTAACCATTCAGTTTCTTTTCTGTGTAAAGAATAAAAAATAAAATGTACATGTTAAGAAGTTTTGATCCAACAGAGACAATAGTGTAAGATAGCACTAGCATCCATTAATATGCACTCACTATTGTTTCTCTTTTGCTTTTAGTCCATTTTTTCAATCTGAAGTAAAGTAAACTAGAAAAAAACGGAATGGAAAAGTAGCATCATGTACAAATTTTAATTACAATTTCATTAAAAAATTGACTTTTGGTTGTTTTACTTAGAGCAAAAATTATAATATGCCGGCGGCATTGCCAAACCATACTTTTTCCTTCAAAAATTTTCTACATATACTTTATTGGAAATCAAATCCTAGATAAAATAGGTAAATTCGGAACTAGAACTACTAGAAGGATAGCAGACTGATAAACAAAGACAACGGACACTAAACCATTTCCATAAAAAAGTCTGCGTTCCGCTTGTCTTGTTATTTTTCCCTCAGAGAAAGCCCTCACTCTGGCATATTTTTTCCCGAAACTCGTAAGCACTTTCTTCCTTAGTCTTGCCTGACATGCTTAAAAGGATTAAGTTAAAAGTGATGTGATGGCTCCGTGGAGGTGGTGGCGGTATGGCAAAACACGGACAGTGTATACAACAAAAGTTGGTCAACATTTAAAATTCTACAATTTTCAAGAAGCAGGGAAAATAGCGTATAGGAAAAGGTGGGCGAGTAATGTTAAAGAGTAAATGATGTAATTAAATGTACGCAAGAGTAAAGCATACAAGTGCTGAAAGTTGTTCCAGAAACGACATATCTCTGTGCCCTTTTCCTTGTTAGACACATGGCATTAAGGGAATTAATTTGCAGACCATTGTGTAACGATGAGATACCTTTTGAGCCTCCCAAGACAAACATGATAATGATACGTACGTGCAATGCTCCAAGTAATTTTGCAGCCATGTATGAAGTTATATGAGCAGAAATCACGTGTAGATAGGTACTAAAAAGCTTTCTCTCATGCTCGAAGCTTAAAGACTTTAACTTCCACATTTCCCAGTGTGGAAATGGATGTCTGATGTATGAACAGTTCTCTGAAAGCGTCGACGAGGGATGAAGAAGAACAGTGGAAATGGATCAATGAGAAAAACTTATGAGAAATAAAGAGCAGGTGAGTACAAATATATATGCTTCGTCCCATATAACGAAACAGCCAATATTCCGCTTAAATGGGAAATGGTTCTGGTAATAACCTTCTGTATTTTCGCTCAATTTTAAAATTTTCCGTTATCTTCTTCGACTTCATTTTCTTCTAGAATATGATATTCTCGTGAAACGTTATAATCTAACTAAACGAGTCGCTCTTTTCTTTTCTCCGCCGTTGGATCTCCATTCAAAAAATTTTATGACTTACGAAAAGGCCACGATTTTCCACTATTTCTGTGATGGAACCAAGCCGGGTATTCGTCTATTCAATTCGCTCGTTTTGTCCATCCTGTTTTAGCTACTCTCCATATTACCACTTTCCAGTGGCAATGTAAGTAGTACACATTATATTAGTACTTCAGGAGGAAAAGACGCTGGCAAACCTTACGTGTGAAACTTGTATTCACTAGAACCATTAGGCTCCATATATTTTTATAAGATTATTCCTTCGAGAATATAGAAAAGTTGGCATCAGTTCCGCCGTACAAATTTGGCCTAGCTTTCCATTTAACATTCCACCATTGTCTAAGCACAGGTGAAATAAAGACACCAAAAAATATAATATTGAATAGCGACGTAAGTGCGCATCCTTATCTCTATAAATGAGTTTAAAATTGTTGCCTGTAAATATGCACCTTCAAATGCTTTATAAGAACGAGTAAATAAAGTGTTATTTGCCAGAAAAAACGATTCACTAAGCCCTATTTACTCCTCCGCCTGTTTTAGTAAAATACATTGCACATAAATGGATTGATGCGGTAAAACCTTAAGA
>JAQFYG010004201.1:0-11333 GCA_034694325.1 Entomobrya corticalis | reverse complement strand
ACTGCTGTTAAATCCTTGCCTTCCATCAAGTGGACTGTTTTAACAAATCGGCTCAGTGTATTTGCCTAGCTTGAATTAGGCTTCCGGCATAAACAAACATGGTCAAGTGAATGTAGTTCAATTTCAGATGTATATTTGAGGAAAGTACGTCCGTTTAAACTGTGACAAGAAAAACTGACAGCTTCTCATAGAATTATTTTCAATTTCTCAGACTATCAAATATTTTAATTGGAAAACAATGTTTAGAATATAAAATAAAATAAAGTTATAAGATATTATATTATAATATTTACTTATTTATGGTAAACATTACACTATTCAAAATTTATATTGCTTTGAAGGAGAAATATTTTTAAAATAATATTAATTATATACTTTAAGAATATGGCACCATCTTCCGTTTCCCGATTATCTGTAAAATTACCGATAAAAGATGAACTCCTCCAAACAGCATACTTAAATACATACAAGCGACACATTCAAGCATCAGTTGTTGTTGGTAAAATGTATGGCGATAAGGCCAAGTCTGGCCAAGCTTACGAGAATGTAAAGTCATGGGTTACTCACATAAATCTTATGCAGCTCACAAGTACCAAAAGATGAGACTGAACTACCTGGATCCAACAATCGTTCAGCAAGCTTTCACCATCTCTTTCTCTCTTTCCCCCAAAACTGTGGAAAGCAGTCTTGATAACAAGCACGGTAGAATCGCTCACGAACAAGTACCACAAACACGTACGCACATTATGAGTTGCTCCAACAGAGGAAGTTATTTTGCTCTGTGGCATCTTTCTTTCCAGTCAAAGACACATACTAGCACTAGACTCAAGAAAAAACCCCGTTGACTATGAGACAAAGCCATGAGGAAAAGAACGTCAAATAAGATCTGTCCTGAAGTTTGGACAAAGTCAACCATCTAGCAGATGAAGAGCGGAACAACTCATCGCTTCTCATTTATTATACTAACAGCACCAGTGTCGTTCTTATTTGCGTAAGTAACTGACTCTTCTATGGTTAGTTTAGGGATAGGGTTCCTATAAAAAGTAGCAAACATCCTTTGCTGGTTTTTGATCCAACAAAAGTAAAGACAATCTTAGTCTAAACTTTGCTCTTTTCTGTACACATCACATGACTGTCTTAAAGATAGATGCATGTGTAAAGCTTTATTCGGTATCTGAGCCAAATGCTACATGTATTTAAGTATATATGCATAAAAAACAATGTACGTATGTGTTTATAATTTATATACAAAGAATTACGAATACTATTTTATTTGTATAATGAAGCATCTTATCGACGTATTTACATATGCACAAAACTTTACGCTGCTGCTAGTTCTAACACTACATTCTTCTCGAAAAAAAGACCAATGTTTTCAATCAAAGACACATATACCTATAAGAAAAAATAAATAGGATACAAGAAAATACTTGTATTTTAATGATAAATGCATACATACTTATCAACATTAAACATATAAATCTTTAAGGTAGCAAACTGCATTGTGCAATGTATCTAATAGATGTAGTTGAGTATAAAATTCCAAGTGGCTCGCTCCGTTTCTTCTTTCATTTCAGAAAGCCCTTTTGCGATTCAAATTTTGCATCGGTATTTTAGGTTTTCTCTAGACTTAAGCTCTTCATAATGCTTCCAGCTTCCAGCATTACCAAGTGAAAACCCGTGACTTTCACTGTGAGTCGCAGATTTGACTCCTGTTATTACCGGCACAGATATTATCCACTGTATACAAAAAGTGCATAGGTATTTACACATTTGCAAAGATACTTAGATATGCTTTAAGCCCAAGTGTACTTACACTGAAGTCACATGTATGTGTGAATCTATAGAATACATGATATTCTGAGCATGTCGAAGATTCCAAGAACACTGGAAGAAAGCTGTTGGCTGCCTCAGCATTTCTTTGGGATTTTTCTTTGTTACGGACAAGTTAGTATATGAATACAAATACACACAGATAGTGAGAAACGTTACATACATGATAGTAGAATGTGAATACGAGCGGCTTCTTCTCTTACACTTACTCCATTCCATTGTTTCCTTACTTTACTTTTCGTCTTCTCAATCTCATTTTTTGAGAGCTTCCACAGAAGATATCCAAGCTATAAAGATACGCCAGTAAGTATCCATAAGTTCTTTAACTACCTTTACAAAACACACATTTTTTCTTATGTGAATACATATTATGATATACTTTTCCTACTAAACTAAACCTCCATCACATCACTTTAACTTCTATCTCTGATACTATTATGAATGTATGGCTTTCACCGTTTAAGTATATTGGCAATGCTCAACTAAACATTGTAAAAGTATATGAATTCAGCAATATTAATAATAGTAGTTTTGTGTGTGTATTTACGCTATAGGCCATATACCAAACGGTCCTGAGAGACGTTGTATAACTTCTGCCACAACTTTGTTTTGAGTTAGAGGTACACTATCATCTATAGCTGAAGATCCTATTCTCGTCTTGTTCGTTTTTTGTGCATTATAATATCTGTCTATTATCATCATCCCTCTACTTCCTTCCTTTCTTTGTCCATTTTCTTCAGACTTAGTTCTCTTTCACGCTCGCGTAATATACATGTGCACATTCAGAGTCAGAGTACACAAGTCATATGAACTAATGGTCTAATAACATCTTCAAACCACGATGACTCCTAGAAAAAGATGATGATGATAGCGTTACTACACAACTACCACTACCATATATGATGTTGCCGTTGGCCGCTTCCTCTTTTTCTCCACTTTGCCATACTTTCTTTTACCTACTTACTTGTGCTTCTCAGAGAGTGGCATTTCTATTATTATCTTTTTGACTCAGGAAGTCGCATCTAGATGAAAATAGGGTGAAAGTCATTCTTATAAAGTGAGAAAGAAAGAAAACCTTGTTGTTGCAAGTAAGCTTTGCTGAAAGAAGAGAGACTAGATGAGAGTTGAAGAAAAGAGGAAGTTTACATTTCTTTACAAATACAGTATAAAATTACACATAGTACTTATTCCAAGCAAGGGGACACATTATTCCCTTTTGGTACGATCACTTTCTTTCACTTTCTGTTGCTACTAAAATATAAATGCACTGAGTTTACACGTACTCTCTTTTTCATAGTGCCTCATATTTCTGTTACGTTTACTTTAGTTATATTTTTATTTGTTTTTTGCTTATATAAGTTGGTTGTTGGAGGAATGAAAGTAAAATATAAAAACTTTCCAACACACAACAGTTTCATCATCACCACCTTCTTGCAACAAAGAAAGCGATTTTCAACGAGGTAATATATATTTTTGTGTACGAGTATCGATGAAAACGTTTTTATGTATTTTGATGGTATTTGGGAAAATGTAAATTTTCATCTACCACCATAAACAAACTTACCTTTTTCCAAAGAGTATACTTTACTTTCTTTTTCCTTTTTCTAGTTTTGGTCTATCATCAATCAATAATAATATAATGACAAGGGATTTCAAAGCCATCCGTTTGGTCGAATGATCTCAGAAGTTATCCAACTACACAAGTTGTGTTGCATATCATTCAAAAGGTCATGCGATGTAGATCCGGGTAGTCATATTTAGAACTCCGTAGTTTGAATTTTTAACGGAAAAAAATAACGGTAAAGAAGGAGTGTTTTTGTATTTACTTAACATGGGAGTGCATGTCAAAGGGGTTGTGTGCTGACTTCGTACACACTATGTATATTGATCATGACTTGTTAGGGAAGCCTACGCTCGGTAATGAGGTGGCAAGGGTCAAATAGGGTCAACTCAAGTAAATTACGTAATAATGGACTGGAATTGTTCAACTCAAGTAAACTACGTAATAATGGGCTGGAATGGGCCATTTCAAGTAAATTACGTAATAATGCGCTGGAGTGGTACAATTTAAGTAAATTACGTAATAATGGGCAGGAATGGGCCATTTCATGTAAATTACGTAATAATGGGCTGGATTGGTTCAACTCAAGTAACTCAAGTAAATTATATAATAATGGGTCAATTCAAGTAAATAACGTAATAATGGGCTGGAATGGTACAATTCAAGTAAATTACGTAATAATGGCTGGAATGGTACAATTTAAGTAAATTACGTAATGATGGGTAGGAATGGGCCATTTCAAGTAAATTACGCAATAGTGGGCTGGATTGGTTCAACTCAAGTAAATTATATAATAATGAGTCAATTCAAGTAAATTATATAATAATGAGTCAATTCAAGTAAATTACGTAATATTGGGCTGGAATGGTACAAATCAAGTAAATCACGCAATAATGGGCTGGATTGGTTCAACTCAAGTAAATTATATAATAATGGTACAATTCAAGTAAATTACGTAATAATAGGCTGACGTAATAATGGGCTGGAATGGTAATATTAAGGTAAATTGCGTAATAATGGGCTGTAATGGTACAATTCAAGTAAACCATATAATACTTGGTCAATTCATGTAAGTTACGTAATAATGGGCAGAATTACACCACGCCGTTTCAATTACGTAAAAGTCAGTTGGAATAAGTCAATTCACATAAGTTATGTAGCAGTGGATTAGACTACCATATTTTGGACAAATGTGGGCGAATAGTTTAAAACTTGATTGAATCGATGAATATATAAACGAATCGTTGTATTTATGAGCAAACTACTTTGATGCTAAAACAGTTGTTTTCTAGAGCCCGTCATTTGTGACGGGCATTTCATCTAGTGAAGAGATAAGAAGACAGAAACGTATCTTTTGCCTATTAGTTGCTAGTAAAACCAGTCTGCTTATTGTGAACTTATATGGAGTAACGAATGATAAAAACGTTTTTGGATTCAGATGTCGAGGTAATGAAGTAGACCGGTAAGCGGCAAGTAAATAATGCAAGAAAGTAAGAGAAAATTGGCAAACAGCATAAGTGAGTTTGCAATCGGTGTCATTTTCCAAGGATATCGGCGGAGATAGCGATAACGCCTTTTCTGGTAGCATATGTAACTTGTAATTAATGAAAACTTGTAATTAGGTCCGTACCCCATCTTCATGAAGTAAATAGTAAAGTGATATATCAGTAGAGATTATTGTGTGACGATGATTAATATTGAATGTTAACTTACTATTCGACATACAGTAAAACCTCTCTATAAGCAAAGTCCAATGGGAAAAAATTATCCGTGCATAGTAGAGTAGTACTATAGGGAAAGCTTGCCTATTATTTAGTATGAGGTACCTTATTTGGCTTTTATAAAGAGAAAAATAGAGAGATTGTGATAGATCATGTTTTGAAATATACAAACTGAAACAAGATGTGTAGGCGGGTATGTAAATAGTAAAACCTACAGTCAAGTATCAATAATACTCAGCTTTGCATTCATAATGCATGAACTTAATACAAATCTTCATGTTCTTGTGAAAATATTTTACTATTTTTACTATATTATGCTGGTGTATTTTGCTTATAAATAAGGTTTATTCTTCTTAAGAGTCTAAGAGATGAAAGTTTTTGCTTTTTATATGGAGTTTTCGCTTACAGCGGAGGGTTTTATCAAGTAAAACACTGATCACGCCTTATAAGGAGGTTTTGCTTATGTAAAGTTTGCTTGTAGAGAGGTTAAACTGTACACTGTTTGCATGCTTGCTTGCCCTCTTTAAATAAATGTTGAAAAATAGCTTTATATCTTACTAAAAACTTTACAAAAAGTGACAAAACTTACATAAAACAACCAATTTAAAAATTAACCATATTATATTCATTATTATGAAATACGAGTGCACTGGTTATAGGTTTTTAAAATTTGATTAGTACACCAGTTATAAACTTTGGCAATGATGCTTCTACAAACTAGTTTTCTAAATTTGGAATTTCACAAAAGAATCTTGAAAACAATTATCATTAAAAAGTTAAATTACACTGATGTTCGATCAATTTTCTTTCTCTAAAATCCGATAAAAAATGTTGGTATTGCGAATTCAGTTTAAAGCCTTTTATGTGCATATTTATGGGAACTACGAGCAGGCTAAATATTAAATAATATAAAAAAGCTCAAACCTAGTCATAAGAATCATGCTAGCAAAAGTAAGCGAGCAAAGCCAACATGTTCCGTAGGTGTTAGTATTTCACTCCATCATATCTCTAGGAATGTATTTTCCAAACAACTTTGTTGTGCCTGCCTCTGTTTGTCGCGGAACAGAATTAGAGTAAACAATACAGAGAACAAGGTTTATAAAACCTGTTCTTTTCTCTGGTCGCTTCTTCGACTTTCTCCAAATATAATGGACGTCACTGTACTTACATTACCATTAGGGTTCAAACACTCGGCTAATTTATTGTCTTGATAAACTCGTGCATGTTGAAACGATCGCTGAATAAACATAAAACTCACATTGCATACAATTTTCAGCCTCGTTCACCAAAAAAGAATTCAATATTCACTAAATGAGAGAGCAGTCGGTACAGTAGGAGTTATTGTGCTTGTCCCCTTCCAAGAAAAACCAGAAACAAAAGACAGCTTTGACCAACAGTTCCAGCAGAATGTGTCATGCTCATGCAAACATAGAAAACCCATATAGCTATGGGTTCATTATTCATTAGAAGCTCACATTCATGTACCATGTAGCGCTAACACAACGAAACGAAAAAACGTCGAGTTGATCGCCTTGAGAAAGGAGAAATTCTAATTACGGATAAATTATATGAACGGATTTTTATAAAGTCGGAGTTTTTAAAATAATTTATAGATCTCTTTGATTTGGGTTGTAGTAAACTTTCGCATAGCCCCGTTGAACTGGGGCCTTTGACCAACCAAAATGAAAGTACGACCTTATTCTAGTCGATGTCAATGTTGTATTGAACTACAGTAAAACTTCTCTAAAGGCAACATTTATACAAGCAAAACCTCCCTATAAGACCAGCTACATTCCCCCCTTTTGTTTTAATTGTTATAAAATCGTCCTTTATAAGAAAACTCACTGTAAGAAGCAAGATTCGACATCCCTTTAGATGAAAATAGCTCTATTAGCAAAATACATCCAATTTTAACATAAAAAAGAATATTTGTATGTACATAAATGAAGCATGCAGGGCCAAATAGTATTGTTTGATTGCTTTTCACTTTGCATACATACCTATACATCGTAGTTCTAGTGCATGCATTATCTTTGTTTATTAACTATGTTCTAACTCAATTTTAGTTCTTTTAATAAAATCCATAAAACTTCATAAAATTTTCTCTTATGTGAAAATTTTCTTATAAGCACAACTCTCTTCTACAAGCACAGATATTTTTTCCGTTGGACTTCGCTTATAGAGAGATTTTACTACAATGCCTAAATCCTTTTTTTTAACCTAACAATCTTTTGTGTACCTAACTTTACATACATGTGTATGTAGTATGTAGTGTACTGTCATTGAAGAAAAGAATCGAGGGAGAGCTCGACAACAAATAAGTAAAGTATACAGTTGAAAGTAACGTGCAGAGTGCAGACCAAAAGAAATGAAAATGTGTTGTGGCATGTCGGAGTATATTTCATAGAGAAAAGGGCAGACTCATGCATGTTGATTGTTTTTCAAAGTTTTCCTTTTTTATAGCTCTTATGTCTATGAATCAGTTGTGGGCATTGCTTTATTCTTAAAATTTTGAGTTTATAATAAAACTCTTTTATTGTTTTCCTCTCTCTGGAACATGCACCTATTGGTTCTAATTTATCATGATAAATAATCATGCAAAATCAAGATACTATAGCAGTAAGATGGCCGCAGAAAACAGAACACCCTTAGGCACGCAAAAGTTACACCTTACAAAAGTTTTAAGAACAGAATGATACAGTGTTTCTGGATTGTTCATCTTCCAACAAGAACAAACCTTCATTGAAATCGCTGGCTTGTGGTCAGTCAGGTCGTCACTCATACTACATTGCATAACATGATGGACAAAGTGTACAGTGCTATAACTAACGCGTTTAAATGCAATAAAAATCTTTGTTATGTACTATAATTTCATAATTCTACCTGAAAAATTATTCCAAAATTCAATACATGAACAAGAAGAAAACAGTAAACACTTTGTTAAATTCAAACATGTTTATGATGATAAAAGATAATGTGTGATACAGACACTTAGATTGTTGATTTGTCATAGTTGGAGGAAATCCAATGATACAGGTAAAAATTAGTAAATCAGTCAACAAAGTGCGCGGGGCATAATTACTAAGCAAACGTTAGCATTTTTATTACTGCGTTTGTCTCTTTATACAACTCGTCCTAAAAAAATACACTACTGTTTTTAAATTTGAATGTAAGCAAATGAAGGACATAAAATTTATTGAGATAAATACCTTCAATAAGCAATAGAGTTCCTCGTTGATTGTAATTCTAGTAATTCCTATCTTAAACCTGAATCAATACGCACACCAACACGTGGAGCTGACAAAAAGACAAATAAAGTCAAACCAAAATTTTGTTAAATTGATCGTACTTGACATTTTTAAAAGTTTATTTTGACTTTCATTCAAAAATATTTATATACAAACTGTTCAAATGTGTATGTAAAAAACAACTAACAACTATATCAAAGGCATTTTATATTCGATTGTATTCATATTTTCATGTTCATATAACTAGTTACTACGTTCATTCATTTGTACGCATATTGTATTTATAATTTATTATCTTCTGCATTAATTTCTGCCATGAATCATATTATAATATCGATTTAATAACCTGAACTTGAACAATTTATCTACAATTATTTATTGGATTACAGTATCGATTATTATTTTTAAACATTCACGTCATTAGTTATAATGATAGCGACCGGCATTTATGATATCAATAACATAATTACATGTTATTGACGTTTGGTGGTACGATGTCAATCTTATCGCTTCTGGGTTCCAGTTGTACATTATTCTGTTTCTATAATATCTGATTATGCATATTAAACGCATTCAAAGGTTGTCTGAAATGAATGCACCGAAGGCACTGACATTAATAAAGGCTTCAAGGAACTTTTCAGCACATGCTGGTTATGGGGCATATTTTCTATTATAAACCATTTTTTATTTCTACATTCACGTTCGAAGACTAGTCAATGCTTTTCGCTCTTCAACTTTTTTAATAGAGGCTGCTTAAATTTTTCGATATTACATAATGCTCACTCAGTCCGCCGATACCCCTTTAGCAGGAACCGATTTCCTCGCCTGTGAAACAATCACTATTAATCGACATGCTTCTTAGAGAAATTTTCAGTGCAATAGTTGAGTTCGAAATGTTTACTTTTGCGAGCTCTTCCTTGATTTCACGCTCATAGTCTCGAACTTGCTCGAGTGAAAGTCCATGCCATTTGTCAATGTAACAAAACACCTCTCGATGAAACAATGTTAATAATCGAAGTTGTATTTGATGGATTTTCCGTTCCATAAAACCTTGGAGGCCAAACCTTAAAATATGTTCAGTTCAGGAGAATGTTTTATGTAGCAGTTGAACAATTAACATATACATTTGTACTTTTAACATGAGAACTTTACCACTTAAATTGAGTCGTTACTAGTTTGTAGCATGTCATGGTAGGGCGAGTCTTAGCACAACGAGTAAGTATATTATTTCTATTTATTTATATACTCATGATGGTAATTTAAACTAAATTTGCAACTTTAATTTTGCTGGTATTTTGAAGGTTTTAACTAACCGTTTCCATCCAGTCTTCTTTCAGTTTTCCTCGACCTGTTTTAACTGATTTAAATCGAGTAGGATCTCGTTTTCTACTGTAATCTCGAGGATTCTCTAGATCCGCCGCAATGTCAATGAAAACCACTTCAACATTCTTTAATTCCTTCGGTGAAAGCTGGTGCACATTTTCACGATCGGCATTACCAGGTAAGTGTAGGGATTCAATTTTCAGGAAAAATCGCTCACCTAAAAATTCATTCTAAGGATAAAAGCAACGTCTTTATTGTCGCATGAGTAATGAATCAAAAGTACTTATACTTCAACCAAAGATTATTTGGATTAATTAATATACACTTTATATTTTACTATACTGTTATAATTGTCCTCGTGTATGGATAAGCATTCCACGACTCTTCCTGTGCATTTAGTGCTGACTCTGGCAAAATACGACGAATAAATCCTCCAACTTTTCTGTGACAATAAAGAATGTATGTATCATTATTACATAATGTCATTCAATCAGATTGAATTTTTATAGGACACTACACGAAATCGTCTGTTTAATTACTTACTTTTGTCCATGAAAATGCTTTTTGGTATATTGTCCGCAACTGTATTTGGTTCCAAGAAGGGGAGAGTCTGAAAATGGTTCATTTGTCAGTACTTCGACACCATCTCCACCACCTGTTTGATCTTTGCTAAAAGTAGCGACTGTCCATAGTTGACCAATTCGATACTTTAAGATATGATAACATAAAATTAAATATATACATACATACTTAAATGAAAATAAATATTCAAAGTTGTTAAATATTTTTTATTTGCTTAATTATTCGTGTAGTATTTTGTCGAATATACTAACTTCCTCTACGGTTAACGGCATAACAATACGACTGAAATAGTAAAGAACCTTATATTGTATTGGTCGTATATCAGTACGATTTATAAAAGTAAAATGTATTTTTTTGCAATGTAAAATGAATTAAGTTGAATTTGATTATTTTTATTTGTTCACCTACTATTCTTTGGTTATCACCATATTTGTATTGTGCTGTGTATGCTATAAGAAAACAAATAAATATTAGGAGTTATCTACCATGTCTGCTTCTTATCAAATGAAAATATTATTTAAATATAGGGGGGTCGACAAACTTTTATTAACTTTAAAATTTTATGTAATGCTTGACTGGCTTAGCTAGTTATGTCGTAATGTTTATTTTCAAATCTGAGAGTAGAAATATAAATTAATTTCTATTGAATACTAATATTCTAATACTAATATTCTATTCAAAAACATGGTAACAGTGTTTACATTGAGGTTAATGGCAGTCTGAAATTTTGCTTGTTTGATTCTTGTTTGCTACTTGAATGCTACAGGATGGGAACTTTTCTCCGTCTAATTCATTAGCGTATTAATCTAATGTTAAAGTTTTTAAAAATATGGTAAAAGTTGTATTCCCTGTTTGTGAAAATATGATAAGGTTTTAATTGGAATTTTAAAAATTACGGACGTACGTACTAATTGTAAGTACGGATTAGAGAAAAAGTATAAGAATTCTGCAGATAACAAATTAGTATAGCAATTTACTGGAACAATGCACATAATAGAAAAGTCTTTGTCACACCAGGAACGGTGATCTTGGAGTAGCTGCATCAGTCCTAGCGGCATCTTTACA
>JAQFYG010004200.1:0-11333 GCA_034694325.1 Entomobrya corticalis | reverse complement strand
TACATTTCAAAAATATATCTCAAATCTCCAAAAGTTGCATGTTGCCACAATAAAATCCACACATATATATTTATTCCTCTGTTTCCTCCACTCCATTTCCAATCTCACTCAAAAAAAATATTCCAACCAGCATCACAAACCAACAAACAGCAACAACTCCAACTCGATCCAAAAAATTTCAGAAGGAGAGTCGACGCAAGGCACTTTTGACAGGAACAAGAGAACACCAAGACCAAACCAACAACCAACTTGGTAGTCTTCATATCAGCATTGCACAATATTCTCTAAAATACTTTGTTGGATTTTATACCAGCAGCCCATCATATATAAAAACACCAACATAGTATAAGCCCAACGCCACCAGTTTTTTTTGCACAAGCCTGCATTTCATTTCAAGTCTACAAAATGCCCATCCAAAACCATACAGCAAGCTTTTTATACCTGAAAATAACCCTTTCATGTTGGTAGAGCTTAGTTAGTAGTAGTGCAATCCATGCAAAAAATGTTCTATATAGCGAGCTCTGAGTCTGCCGTGCGATATCATCATCCCATTCTCCACTTTATTCCATATTTTTTTTATACTTTTGCACAACTACAACGACTGCTGCTACAAAAGCCTAAAGCTTTAATAAAAAAAGAGTCCCATAAGCATGGATATATGGATTGGTATACTGCTGTATGCTCTGGTCTCTCATAGTCTCATGGTCTGTCTGTGTGCTACTACTAGCCTATCTGCTTATGTGTGAGTTTGCCCAGCTCTGAAACTCTGAAAAGCTTCAACTTTTTTCCTCTCTTTTTTCCCAGTTTTGCACGCCAGTTGCTGCTACATCTTCACACAGGCTGCATGAGAAATTATTTTAGAGACGGAGTGAATGGAAGAAGGAGACCACACAAAACAACACACGACGTCGAGCACCATTGACTTTTCAACTAAGCTGGATTTGAAAAAGCGTGCAAGAGTGTTGTCTGCATTTATATTTTTTATTCGTATATTTTTTTCTGAGAGACTACGAAAGCACACATAAAAAGCTATAAGCCATTGTTGTAAATAATAATTCATCTTTTTTTTTCATATTAAATTACATGAGAGATTTTTGGAGCATCTTCATGTAATTATAATAGACAGTTATATGTAAAAACTAAAGTGGAAGTTTTTTAAAGAAAAACATTGTTTGGGAAAAAACTTTTAAATCTGATTTTTAGTTGGAGTTGAACACCTTCAACAATTTTTCTAGTTCATGCAGGTGTGAAATCAAATCAAAAAGTATTATATATCTTTCGGCAAAAGAATCTCACACGGAAAGTGTTTCTTTTTTATGGTATTACGCCGAAAAGAAAAATAAAGTGAGAATATAAAAGTTTGTTTGAAAAGCTGGACATTTCCTGAGATTTTGAGTCCTTTGTCCTGTCAAAGTAAAGGAAAGGCTTTTATGTTTTTGAAAGTGAACTCTGTGTAAGTTGGCGTGTGTGCATAACGGAAGCTTGGTGAACTGGACCGTTAGATTTTTGCACTGGAATCGTGCGCATCTTCAAGAAAAAAAACTCACAACGGCAACGTTTCTGTTTACATGAAACTGACAAATAAGCTGTTTTATTGTTATTTACAGAAAAATTTAGGACAACATTTAACACATTTAAAAAGAATTGTGACAGAAAAACAATAAATAATAAAAAAACTGACATTTTATTACCATTTATTGTACTGATTTCTCAGAAAAAAACCCAGTAAAATAGTATTCATTTCAATATAAATGTGAAAAGTTAAAGTGCTAATTAACGTTACACGTACACATAAACAAATAATAAAACATAGTTTTTATGACTCATCAAATCATACAAACAATTTAAGATTCTAATCATCAAAAAACAGATTTTCTACCAAGTATACTCTGTAATAGTTAAATACCTACGTCAACTATATGGATATACAAAGTAAAGCAGTGTGTCACTAAACTAAAGGCGAAAATCCCAAATCAAAATCCCAAATCTTAAAAAATAGAAAATATATATACAACAACAAGAAAATAAATCAGTGCTTCAAAATCTCCCCATTTTTTTAAGTACATTAATCATTTTCTCGTATCATCACGAACCAAATGATTTTTTCATGAGAGCTCCGACGCCGAAGAAAAACTGTATGGATATCTATATTATTTTCCTGAGAACAAAATAATCATGACCACGAGCAACCTCAGCACGAGCATTTCATCGTCATCGGCTCTTTTTACGCTGACTCTTCCAACAAGATCATTATTCTCGTCATCATCCACCAAACACAATCGTGGAACAATATAAAATAAAAATATATACATATATATAGATTTATATTGTTGTATATATTTCCCAAGGAAAAATTATATATGTATTATTATTTATATAATAATCATGGAGAGAAGTCAAGAGACCATCCATTGTTCTTCTGAGGAAGCATCTACCTCTTCTTCATCTGCAGATTCGACATTTTCAACTTATTCTCCATCAAGTTGCTCTGCTGCTGGTTCTATCTATTATCTTTGCACGCTCACCCTCAACATGGTCGAGGTGATTGCAGAAAGTGGCAGAGTGCTCCTCTCCTAAAATATAAGCAATTATCTTGAAAAAAAAGTTAAGTCGTCTTCCGCTCCGAACTCCAAACTCAGAAGACGCGAACATCGCAGAAAAAAAAGTCTGATAGATTTATTGACGATTTTCTCTCTCTTTCTTTCTTGAAGTTGTATAGTCGTCGCTTGGTGGCCGTCGCCGACATTGCATTCTTCTTATCTTCTTGAATAACTTTTGTGCCATTTCAATTTGCTCAGTTTTTTTGGCATTTATTTGTAAGAGTCTGAAACTGAGGAATATATTTTGCTCCAGTTTTTTTTCAGGGATCATTTGGTTAATTTGGTAATAAATCTTTCAAAAGATTTTTATTCCCTTTTATGATTTGATGACAGTATGATAATATGCTAATGAAATTGTAACCAAGTGAAAGTCAATATACAATTAACGAACAATTTAATGTTATTTCCATAATAAAACCCGGGTATATATATACATTTTATCATTATCTTTCCTTCCAAAAAAACACAATTTTCAGAAAGACTTTCTTTTTGAAAACTCCCGAGAAAATTCAAAACCTCATATAAATAAATAGACACTCAACTCTACTTTCTCCCCGGAAAACAACAAAGTCGTTTTTCTCCAAAATAAAAAAAGGTACAAATTGGTGCTTCATCATCATTAGCTTTTCTCGCAGTTTGGCTTTCCTCTACTCCAAAAACTCCAAAAAACTATCTCTTTTTCTCTCTCCCCAGCTTCCAGAGAAAGTGGGAAAGTGACAGCTAAAAAAATGCTTAAAACGTAATAAACTACAAAGAAAAACAACTTGCATTTTACATGCTATTCCCTATATCCCAATAAAAAATATATACACACAACGACGACAACAAACGACGTTTACTGGGTGGCATTTCATGTTACTTTGTCTCTTCCGCTGTCAACGTTGCAGCTCGACTCCTCCAAAAAAAACAAAACTACCAGTCTCCAATTTCCCTTCATCTCTAAACTCTCAAGTCTAAACCATACCAAAAGTAAAAAGGATTACATAATAATTTTGGTTGGATATGCACGCCACTAAAATATAATCCTTTTCTTTACATTTGCAACAAACACTGTTGTTCGGATTATATTCTATTTCTCTGCTCTGCTCCTGCTCTGTTGCTGTCTTTTAACTAACAACTCAAAATGAAGCAGCAGATTTTAAATGGGAGTAGAAGTATTCAATAGAAAATAGCGACAAGATAATAAGTGGAATAATAGAATGATGAAATGAATGAATGAACTCTATTATCAACAGCATCATCATCATCGTCATTCACACCAGAAAAAGACAGACAACTGTATAAAGATAACCAAACTATCTAGAAATTATATCTATCTATAATGCGTGCATATTTAATATGATTAGTTCTGAATTCGCACTCTGTCGTCGAAACAGCTTCAGAGCAGCCACATTTACAGCAACAGTCGCTGAATGTTGAGTGATGATGATAGGTCGTTCCTTTTATTTACGAGATCATATGCCTGGATGGAAAAGGCATAACTCCTCTTAATTCTTCTTCTCTCTGGAAACATAATAGTGTAAATAAACAATAATAATAATATTATGATTGTGTGAGTGAATCCTCCTCCTCCACCGCCTACACTTCTCTATTTCTACGTATTAGTATATATATTTCTATTGTTCATAAGCCATCAGTCATCATCAACAATCCCATTCAACGGGCGGCTCAACTTCAACTTGAGGAGAAACAAAAAAAAAACAGAAGAGAAGTCTCGTGTTTACAGCTAATAAAAAGAGAATAATATCGCCGCCGAACATGGGAAATGAATGGAGGAAATATAAGTGACAGCAAGCTTTAATGATACAAATTGCAGCTGAAATTCTGAAAGACAAATGGTCTCTTTTGTTATTAGACACCCCGCCAGAGAAAGAGAAATTATCTCGAGTAAATAATAATAATAATAATATGTAAAGTAAATGATGAATGTATTTCGTATGCTTGAAGCATACTAATGGTAGTAGCATTGAGAAAAAGTACGAAGAGTAAAAGCGCGCGAAATATGAGTGGCGTAAATTTTTGATAAGTTTTTCGTTTTTGAAGCAGCAGGGAACGCTGCGGAGTAGTAAACACGAAAACAGTATTGATTCGTTCGTCGACAGAAGTTTTATTGATTGTTTAATTGTTAGTCTCGCAGTCAATCAGACTTTTTGGTAGTTTTTCTGGGAAATTTATATAGTTTTTATTGTAATTATTTTTAATTATAGATTTTAACTGTTCTCTGTTATGTGGCTGTCCGGTTGTCCAGTTTTTAATGGACTTGTTGACCTAAATACGAATATATAAAAATAAGTTATTTGACTGGATAAATTATTAAATATATTTTTTGATTTAGAGTTTACAGTGTATTTTTACAACTGATAATTATTGAGTAAAGTAAACATGTTAATAAAAATGCTTCTTCTGAGAAAATATGACGATGATATTGACGATAATTATCTGGTGACGAGGACGAAGGTCGTGATTGATCAGGAGGAGGTCAAAGGTTAAAATACTTACACGCGTTGTGTAAGATTTTATAATTTTTATCTCGTAAATCTACAAGGAAAATATTTATAGATCATCTTCAAGTAATTAATTAAATCTTGATCTTCAAGTGTGAAAAAATATTACAGGACAAGAAGATAAATAATAATAAATTGTTCAAAGAAAAAGGTTAAAAAGTTGTCAGCTGTCATCACCTTTATAAGTGATTTCATATATTTTGTTCACGTCTTCTTCGTGTGTGTTAAATAAGTAGTGAGTTTTTAACGAAATCATCATCACAAAAAGTTAAAATTATGAGTAACGACACGTTCGTAACGTTGACTGAGCTCATTCTACCGTCCTCTGAGATTGACCTTTTGTACGAGAATAATGAGACGTCGACGCCGACATCCATACCCACTAGGACCACTACGGATGTGGGCCTGTCCACATCAATTGGCTCCGGAACACGGGACCATGAACCACACAGCAGTCCGCCACTCGAGGTAAAAAAAACAACTTGACATTTTCCATAATTATATTAATTCCATATTATATTTTTTTCATAAAACATAACGGTCAAAATCATTTGTCTACTTTTCCTAGAAAAAAAAGCATTTTATTTCCACCAAACCTAACCGCCGTTTGCCATTACATTCATAAATGAGCTTGCTGTGGGTTTTCCCCGAATATATTTTTTTGGTGAAAATCAAAGAGAAAGCTTTCATCATAGAGCTTTCACTGCGACAATATTATTAAACCCTTTCATTTCATAATAATCATCATATCATCCTCAGTCCACCAAGCATGCATGCATTCATAATTCACCAAAAAAGGATCACACAACCGTGAACCATCATCATCATCTCTCTATATTTCTCTCCTATTCTGTCATCATTATCATTTTACCAAGTAAAAAGCTAATGAAAAAAATATTATTTTTCCTTTTATCTTTAATATGCACTCACTCATCATCCCCAATGTCTCTCTCCAATAAATGGAAACAAACTTTATTATAATTACCTTCTCTCTTCATCTTCATAGTTCATAAATATAATATATTATGTATACAAACGGGAAGGGTAATCACCCATATAACCAACTACCGGTAGTAGGGATCATTTGAAAAGCATATGACCTTTTGTGACCCTCGGCGCCCGATGGGTTATGAATTCACCCACGGTGTCTTCATAAACGTTGTTCAGTTTTGTCCTCTCCATCGAGTTATGTAGTAAAAATGTGGTGCTACATAAACTACCATGTGACCTTTGACCTCCTGACCCCGAAGCGTTTGACTCCGGAGGCTGAAATTTAATCCCATGCCAGAAGTTGCTCTAGGGTATCTGTGTATCAAATTTGGTGTCAATCGGTCAAGTATTTTTTTGAAGTATCGTGATGACACGCAGACACATACATACACAGACGGGATCTTCATCGCACAAACTACCTATATCGCATTTACAATGCCACCGGTAGTTAATAACTGGAGGAGGAAAAATGAGGAGGAGAAGCTGTTGTTTGTCTTTTTTTATGTAAACCTAACTGTAATATTAGTGCAGCCCAAGAGAACATGTGGAGCAAAAAGAGAAATATATCCTCAAGCCAAGGACACCGACAAAATTATAAACTTGGATGATAGAAAAGAGGAAAAAGGAAGAAGAGCAAAAAAACTGTAAGAGTGCGGGTGAAAGACAGGCGACGAGAGATGATGATGATGATGAGTGCTGCGCCACAGCAGGAGACCATCAATCTGCCAAAAAAGATTCGCTTCAATGAAAAAAGTCCTTAGGAGTTTAATAAGTAGTGCCACTGTCACTGTTGTTAGTCTGCACATTAGAGTTTTTTTGCTAGAAGTTCCTCCTTTTTGATGTTCTTCATCTCACTCAGAGGCTGTCTCAGATTTTCCGTGAAATATGGTGATGATGATCATGATCATGTTGTGTGCGTTTAGTGTTTAGCGTCTTTGTTTCTTCGCGAAAATATTCAACTTCAAGATTTTGCGTGAAATCCGGATGGATAATATGAAGTTTATGATGTGGGCTTTTGAGAAGGAAGGAGAATGACAAACTACAAAAGATTTTTTTGTCGTCTGTTTTACATTATAGCTTTATATACAAAAATGGCATACAGATGTGTGGTTTCGGTGTCTTTTTATAAATAAAAAAAAATGAAGTTATTATCATGAAACAACAGGCTTTTTTAAAGGCTCGGTCCTACTCCAATGAGCACTTGATTAACCGTTTTTTCAGATTTTTCACACAACAAACTCCGACTTTTGTCAGTGAATTATGCACTTTATGGGCTTGGCAATAAAATATATAAAATAAAGTGTTTTTTTTGATGCGCCAAAATCTTTTTTAGAGATGTCATTTTTATGGACCGTCCAAATCTTTTTAAAATAATGGAAACAATCCCTTTTTACAGCTCGTTTTAATGTGTTTTTTTTGCAGTATAGGTCATCATAAAACTTTTTTTTCTTTTGTGTCAAAAATCTTTTGTTTCGTTTGACTTGTTGATGATGACTTTTGGCATTTTATATATATTTTTGTCAAGATGTTCCTTTTTCCTCCTTCTAGTCTTGGCTCTGGGCTTGCTCAATATTGTTGTTGTTGCGTTACATTACAATATATTGTTTGTTATTTTTCTCTCTACATCTCGTAAATTTTTTCTCGTTATTTCATTCGTACATTTTCGTCAACTTGCCTCGTGTCGGTGTGGTATCTGGTATGGATGCCTAGACATATTTTTTACCAGAAGCAAAACTGAAGTGCAGACATATAGCGACTATAACAAGCAAGTTGGTTCATGTAAATTAGCTAATTATACTGATATCAAGGATCTTCTTCATATTCATCATCGTCGTGCTCACTTGGGAAATTGTTGATTCATCATGGCAGTATACACAGTAGTCAGTAGTGTTCGTATATTATATGCGTATATTCATGTAAATTCATTCAGTTCATTGTCAAGGCGAGGAATATTTTGTATTTGAAATAATTGTATAATTAATTAAGCTAAAAAGGTTTAAACTTTTAAAAAATATAACTGAAAGATCACCACGAGCATATAAATCAGGTGTATTGCTCATGGCATTTAGCAAGTACAGTTAAGAAACTTAGTCCTAAGGCGAGGAAAGTTAAGGAAAAACAATTTTAAACTTATTATCGTCGTATTTATTTTAAAAATTAAACTTTAGGGAATATTCTTGTAAAATAAATCCAGTTTTCTTTCTGATTGTTTGACATTTTTTTTTGAAAATGCCAAGCCCAATTTTAAAAATAAGTGCCAAGCCTTTTTTATTCACCAGCCACAGTATAATATTTTTGAGAAGCCGGATGAGTATGAGTGCTTAAAGAATTTTTAATTGATATAAAAATTTTGGTTATATATGGTCATATTTTTTTAGTGTTTGCTTCCAGCAAATTCCTTATTCAAATGGGTTGGTTCATCGTCAAGTATAAAATGTTATTATGATTTATTCACTTTTTTATTATTTGAATCTTTTTTTTTCAGGACGAATCACCTGGAGCATATTTTAATAAAAAATAAATGCATAATAATGAGAGTTGCAGATGATAATATGATGGTAGATTTGGTAGAATGGTAGTGGCCGAGTCGACAGGTATTCTTGACCTTTCCCCTATAACTCGTTGTCTTCTTGTTTTTCATTCATTCATTTTATTCATTCAAGTTTTTTATAATATTTTTGCATACAAAAGTGAATTCATAATTTTTGTTGGTGATGATGTGATGACGATAATATAGTGGGAAAATTGTACTTTATTCTCAAACATGTTGTCTGCGTGTGATACGGGCATGTTTTTTATGCATTCCGGTAGAAATCCATACAAAAAACAAAAATTAAAATACCGGTTAAATGTGTCTGTTCTGTACACCTATTCAAAAAAATAACTTATTTATTATTATGCATGCCCACTAGTCTTTACACCTGATTTTCTTTCAAAACGTGCCCAGACTTTTGTACAATTTTTAGACATACCTACCTGACTTTATACACGTCAGATTTAAAAATAAAAATTGCAATTTTTGCACACGTTTTCTCACTTTAAATTAGTTATTATTGCAAATCGTTTCATTCTCATTGTTTTTTCTTTCATGTGGGCATGTCCCGTTTTTTTCATAGGTTTTTTATCTACACGTGTTTAGTAACCGAAAAAGGGTTGAATGTTCTTTTTATCCTTGAATTTGAGAATCCAATGGAGAATATAATTTTTCCCCTTTTGTCTCATGAACATATAGACTGTTGGCATTAATATTAAAATACGGCAAAATATAGTCCCATTTTCCAGTCCATAATCGTTTCTCTGGGAAACATGCTGGCTTTTTTAGTAAGTTCTTGCTCAGTTTTTGTTGTTGTTAGTGCCACTTCATTTGCTATTATTATTATTACCCAAAAATCCTCGCCTATTAATGCTCATACTTTTCATACTAACAATTTCACAAGAATAGAAGAATGAAAATTAGCCATATGACTCGTCATTCCTATCATTATTCTTCTAGGGTACTTGTAAAATATTCATACTTAATACCATGCCATTTCCCTTCAAAAACCCTAAAAACAAAAAAAAATTATCCTAATTCTCAATCAGACAAGTACTCAACGTCTATGAACACTCCTTACTAATCCTCTTACACAGGCCATTACAGTACAAACTTGCGTAACGAAGTGGATAAAAAAATATATATTTTTCTACTTAGGGTTCTCTTTGAAATTCAAATACGAATATGTAAATAATTTTTTTCCTTCTAGCTCTTAAATAAAAAATCTGTAGAAATTTCTAGGGGAATTTTTTTTATTATATCATCTTATCAAGTTTGTGCAGCTGTGTGGTATTTAGTTGGAGTGCCAGCAAAAGTATCATCGTCATCGCATTTTGACTTGTTCACGAATATATTCGTTTTTTCATCTCTGTTCTGTTTTCAACTTGTTCATGGTGAAGTACACACTTGAAAACATTCATGTCATGTCATCATGAAATTTTTTTTTTGATGGTGACTTTCTTTTGGGTATGTTCTCTATAAACTGTAGGTAGACTGGAATCAAGTACATTTTTTAAAGAGTTCATTCGTCGGCATTTGCTTGGATAGCAGCTTAAATATTTTTGGAATTATTGTTATTACACCAAAAAAGAATATGAAGCATGAAGACATGTGCGTTTTTTTAGTTTACTGTTATTATCGTCTATATTATGAACCTCATCTTTAATATGGTTTGATAATAAACATGAAATCACGATTATTAGGATCTTTAGACGGAGATCCTGTTGATATTTTGGCTGGTTGACAGGGAGGCAAGTCAGGCATATGGTTATGGTCGTTGGTCTATTCGTGTTAAGACTTGTTGTTATATCTAGAGAAAAAAAATCTTTAGTTTTTTTCGTTATGTTTTATGATGACGATAGCAATTATTATGACAGGTTTAGAGTTACGTATTACGCAATAATAATTTTCAAAAGGAAAGATCTAAAGCATCTTTGAACCATTTGTGTGCCAGAGACTGCAAGAATATGATAGGCTGTTGGAGAGGAAAGATTTAAAATAATAAGCCGTATAGAATTATCTGACAGTGAGTGTCAGTAAAAGTGCATCATCGTGTTACATAATAGTAATAATATTTTTTAAAAATATAAAAGTTTACGTCGTTTATATCTATAAAGAGATGGCGTTGTAGAGAAGATGATGATGGATGGATTAAATGAGTCATGTCCTAAGTCATGTCATCATATCCCCTATAATTTTTCCCCTTTTTTCTTTTTTGATATCTTATTCGTGTTTTTTTGATAATTTTCAGCTGTCAGAGAAAATTGCGCATTTATTTTCTATTCGTTCCTCCCCCGCCTCCTCCTTCACTTTTTGGCTGTATACTTGTCTTGTCACGTATGTTTGTCGTGAAATGAACAAAAAAAAGCCGGCTGTTGAGTTGAAAGATAAAAAAGGCTGTGTGTAAACTCAACTATTATATTTTCCTTTGATACTGGTCAGTATTTTATCTATAAAATTTACATTATTTATATAGTTTATTAATAGAGCCTTTTATAATATTGACATTGACAATTTGGTATGCTTCTTTTGGGAAACAAAGTGGAAAAAAATGTTTTTTCTTTTCCCGAAACGTCTTTTGTCTGTGTGTTTACCTGTCCCCTTTTCTTCCCGGAGTTTACATAGTGGAAAGTAAATATGAAATGTAACAGGTTTGATTGACTTTTACTGATTTTCTCTCTATTTTGTTAAGTAAGTAGGTGTATA
>JAQFYG010004199.1:0-11334 GCA_034694325.1 Entomobrya corticalis | reverse complement strand
GATTTATAGTTTTAGTCTTTGTTTGAACAATTTTTAGCATGCTATGAGTAGTACCTACGCATATATGAGTACAACACAACTTCTAGTCAAAATGCAAAAATTCAGAGAACAAAGACTCCTACTATACTATTGTCATTTTAATATTTTCCATTAAAGTACCTAGTGCAATTATCTGCGAGGACTAATGAAATTTTTTGGAATTGCTAATTCTCCTACTATTTACATAACTTGTCATATTTACAGCTAAAAACGGTGCAAAGATTGTATTGTTTGAAACACCTTTATCTTCCAACATTGGATATTGGTTGCATAACAGAGATCCGTGCCCTTACAAGTTGGAAAAGCAAGTTTCCAATCATTCTTCACTTCATTTTTAAAAACACTGCATTCACAAACAAAATATTGAAATGCGTACATATACGAAACCAGAGATCAACATTTTACTAGAGTCGACCAATAATAAAATAGTTGAACAAGTCTCTAGCAGAATATCCCACCCTGTTTCATTAAGCTAAAAGCAATTTCAATCATGTTGACTTCAATTTTTTTATCTGCATCTTTCTTTACTTTTCACTTCAAAAACTTTGTGGTTATATGCGATGCCACTTTTACTTTCTCCAAAATGAGCTGGCGCTTGGAAACTTTTCTACTCTCAATATTTTTTCATGAAATTGTTTGTTCTGATGTTTCCCTTCGTTCAAAAATGTAAAATTTCACCTACCATTCAGTAAATTGACTGCATCAGGAAGAAATATAACTCCTAAAAATAGCTTAATTTTACCTATAAGCACCCTTTATATATCATTATTAGTACCATAAGGAAGTAGAGACATCAAACAATGAAGTTTTATAGGAAAACGGGCCGATGACGGCATTGGCAGCAATAATGTTACTTTCTGTTAGTCTATTCGGTTCAACAGTAAAAGTAAAACGATGAAAGTCACAGCGCTGCCTGGAGCTACTCATTTCGGCCACCGTTTTCCAAGCATTCATGTAACTCCAATATAAGCCCAGCTCATTCATTCCATCCAACATGGCTATGGAAAGCGTACACGTATAGTCATTTATCACAATAACAATTTTGAATGTTTCCTTATCACACCCGACCTGCAATATATTTCCGACATTTTACAGATGAATTTTCTACCAAACAGCGCATCACGAAGTAGCACACTATATACAAACTATCCAACGGAATCTACACCTTATGTAAATAAACGTTCTTCCCTTCATTTCATCTCTCTCCTTTTTTACTCGATTGCATCCTCATCATCATATTCCTCTTCATCAGTTTATATTTTTACCTTCATGCTACGCTCCTCTCCATCTTGCAGCTAATGCATTTTTTCTGGGCTTTTTGGCTAGATGATGTGAATATTTAATGCATTACACGCATGTTTTGTATATTATGAAATATTTACGTTACGGAGGTCTGTATGCATACTATTATGCTGGTATAATGTTTTCTAGAAAGATTATAAAGTGATATTGCTTTTACGACTACATAATTTTATTTACCAAAGCATACCGAACGAAACATAAAAACACATCTTCCATTTTATATCTTCCTGGTTGTGTACTGTAACGAGACGACTATGAGATTCGTTTCCGTTTTTATAAAGATTTTAAATTAAATGCACTTTACGTCAAAATTTAAAAGGCCACCCTCCGATCAACCTAAGATAAAACTTTTCCATTAATATTATATCTACTCTCTAAGATCATAATATTATCAAATATCCCTCTTGTTTTATGTATGTAATCTGCATTTATACTGATTTTTTTTTGTATTTTCAGTATTCATTCAATCCCCCTATAATATATTCTACATACAGTCGAGACAATAATGAGCGGTATAAAAATGCATGAAAGAGACTTGTAGACCCGTGAAAATAATGACATGAACTCATAAAAACATCTTTAAAATGTCGTATCACTACAAGAACGTCCTGTTGTATTGCTTTTGAAATAATGCTAATGTAGATAAAAGTGTTCAAGGGAATAGAGATAATCTACAAGATGATGGTGCTGCTTTTTATTATCATTGTGTATTATTTCCCAAGTTGCTATCCCAAGACGACTTTTAAGGCAATGGTGATTATTTGGACTAAAGAGAGGCAGACTCGAGTCTAAAAAACCGATCTCAGTCCTAGTCCTGCATACATTATACATTTCCATTATCTATCACACGCATATTCTCAAAATATTATGAGATATCACGAGACATAATGGGCGAGGGGCGAGATAAGCAATCTTAATATACAGTTGTTCATTGATGTGACAAACAGCAGGTATTATTATACTTTATTTTGCACACTGTAATGATGACTCCTAAAACTTTGAAGAGCTTATTCACGCTTGAAATACCATACTATTAATTTTTCCCATTCCAATCAACCGTCAACTTACAAGTGATTGTTGTGTACAAGTATCCATTACAGTTCTACCGTAACATTTTAAACGAATTTAAGCTGATGATATTATATCTGTACGCAAAGGATTAATGGTCATTATACACATTGCGCTTTTACATCTTTAATTTTGAAAACATGTTCACTTGACTGTAATGCATGTTTAAAGAACCTGACTCCCAAGTTCGTGTATTTTTTCGAGAGCATTTATAAAAGTTTGAGCGTCTCATTTGTGAAACTATCCCCAATAAAAATTTTGATTGGGGATACAAAAAGAGTACTTAAGTCACGATTGACAAAGCTTATATAAATGAGAAAGCAATCCTTTAATATCAAGATCCCATCCTTTTATGGGAGTGTATCCAGCTTCGGATTTCGGAAGCCATTCGGAATGCTGACGACCAACCACTTACTCTTGTATGTCATGAATGATGAAGGGTATCAGTGGATTTCTGACTTGCAATCCTTCCTAAATTCTGAAAGCCTATATATATTGATATTGTGTTTACATACTTATCTTGTTCGTTCGTCCGTGCTCAGTCTTCCATTCAAAATCTGTATCAGAAAGCAGGATTGAGAGAGAGCGACTGAAAGGATTGGGCTTGAGTCGGATGACTTTTGCCTCCAGTCATTGTCGTTCAGTCTGTACTCGTAGTCAGTAATGCCAACTACTTACAATTTAAGTCATATGAAATAAATCAATGATATTTTTCGTTTCGTCGTGATTGTAAATATTATGAGGATTCCATATTTGTAGTGTGGAGTGAAGCGTGAAAAATTGAAAGAGGATATGATATCTTAACTTCAAGTTTCACTTTCCCTCTATATAAAGTACGTATATTACCTAGGTTGTATATTTGCTTGTTAATAAACCTGCAGAATAGTTACTTTCTGGTCATACATACAATAAATATAAAAGAGTCCATTCTCCGAGGAAAGAACACAAGCAGGAGAAAGCGCCTAACCACAAGCATACATATACTTATACAAAGGAAAGCAAAAATACACATGAAACGAGTTTTTATCACTCAACTAGAATCAAAGTGAAATAGGCCACGGAAAGCCAATAATGGTGTGCTTGTGCTTTATTTGCTGAATGTTTGTTCTAGGTTTACACATTGAAGTAAACAAAAATATTTTTTCAAACTACATTTCAAGTTATGTATGTGTAACTCTTAGTTCAAGTAAGTATACCCAGTATGACATCGTTTGTAAGCTAGGCGTCAATTCCGAAAAAAAAATCAAATGGTTACTTATAAACCATACTGTAAAACGCTGCAAAAACAGCACACTGACTGTTAGCAATCCTAAATAATGCGTTCCATACACTACATTTTATTGCGTCTAGTAGAATACACTTGATTGCCAATGTGTAAAAAAAAATTTCATGAATTTAGCAGACTTGGTTGGATATAAAAGTTTGAGGTCGAGTTGGGTCCTCCTAAACACTCTTGTCGCTCATTGCTTCTCAAAAAATATGCAAAAGTAACGAGATGAGGACGAAGTAACTTCAAGTCATTAGTATGCATGTAAACAAGTCTCCACTTTCGTTTATCCCCTATCGTAGTAAAAGTAGTGAAAAGAATGCGTGACATTTACTTTTGGCAGAGTATCTTGATTATTTTTCAAAAGTGTATTCGCCAGATGGAACTTTTTGCCTTTCGCTTGAAAATATAACGCTGGAGAATTTTCCACACGAACCGCAAACCAACCCTTTGCTTTCCCTTGCTTCAATGATTTGATTGGAGCAATAAATAGTACACGTGCACGGTTTTAACTCAAATGACAAGCAAAAGATAGTAAAAACATTAAGTTCTTGCTAAAAGACTCGTGCTTCATTTTGATCAGAGTTCAGGAAAAAAGTAAGTTAACTGTAAAATATATAGGAAGTCAGAGATATTCCCTCACAGTCTCCACCTTTACATGAAACAAAGGTTAATTTCTTATTGATTTAACCTAGCCATCATCAGTCATAAAGATAAACTGGGAGTTTCCAGGTTTTGCTTTTATCATTCGCAAACATAAAGTAACGATAAGCTCGTAGATGCACATGGTTTTTGCTTTTCTATGTGCCTTTCTCATAAATCGTCCGATAGTGATAATCGGTCTTGGTTATCATACATACATGCAGGTTAAGGACATCGGCAGCGGCCATAATAACAATTTTCATAGAACATCAATAAGCAGTTATCACACGATGATTCCAAAAAATCGTGTTCACCACGCACTCAAAACCTATCTTAATATGCCACATGTAGAAAATATATTCGCCCACGCATTATAACTACTTGCTACTAAAAAGTTACATTGCTTTTTCAATATTAATTATATGACGTAATAATAAATTAATACGCGTTAGATTTAAAAATAAAAAATCTGAAATCCTATCACGCAATATTTAAGTTGATATGACCATTATTTATAATAATTTCTACACGTTTAGTCACTCTCTTCATCTCATTTTTGACAGTGTTCATTTTTTATCTTCTCATTTCGACACTGAGGATATATTTCCAATTCTCCAAAGCCCAGCCTCTCGAATAAATGCTTAAGCAAAAATTGATGAACAAAATTCTTTCTGTTTGTAAAGGATTTTGTGCGTGCAGCTGCATGTAAAAATGGTTTATTTATGGCAAGTAGCAATTCAAGCATGCCGGTCGGCTTGTGTTTGTGTGCACAATAGATTTCATGAATTCAGGTTTACAGCATATTTTGTTATTGGGTTTGTTTTATTTTATTACTTACATAGCGCACTAGCACACCAGTGTAGAGTAGTATTTAGTAGGTAACAGCTCAAAAACTACGATTATACAATAATGACAACAACTTCACTAAAATAAACTTGATATGAACGTAAACGGGGAAATAGTATGTGCTTTTCGCATTATTATTACATTCCATGTTTCTTTTAATGGCATGATGCAGAGTTGTTGATACGAACTTCCGGACGAACTCACTGAAAACTGAATGCAAACTATAATTCATGATGATGGGAGTAGTAACGTAACATGTGTGAACAATTTTTTTCATGTTGGCTATACACATGAAAGAAAAATACGGCAATTTAAAGCAGCCATGTCATCTAGTTAGTGAATGTATTTAATTAATTGTTGTTGTAATGAAAACAGCTTATGTCAGCAACACATAAATGGTAGAGCATTTTGGAAAGTTTTTTCTTCTGTTAATCATTTAGAGATGTGGAAGGGAAGTTCTCTGAGAAAATTGCAGTCGTTTGCAGGCAACGAGACAACTTTTTTGTAAGCAAATAGTTACAGCACTATAAATACATGGCTAATTCCAAATAGAAAGGGAAAAGTGAAATGATGATATTTCAATTATTTTGTATGTTTATATGGCAGGAAAATTGTTATCATTGTGCAAGGGAATGGAATTTAATGAATACTATTTTTAGAGTCATTTTTGCAATTATGAAAAATACCTATTTGCATGACAAGAGAGATGTCATCATGACAAAAGCACGTAGTGGTCGTGTGTAGACAAACAAGGAAAATTACGGTGAGGAAGAATAGGAGAGGTATTTTTGTAAAAAATGTAAAAAACGTCAAGCGAAATTCAATTCATTATTCTAGAAATTGTGACAAAAAGAAAGTACCTGATATTTTCGTATCCTTTCAGCCTCATCTGGCCTGGACGGTGTTGTGACAGCAGCGTTGGCTTGACCAACAACTGTTCTGGGAGTAACATGGGGAACTTGAGTGGTATTGTTATTGACACCATACACACCTTCCTTATCACCTATTCTTGGAGGAGGAACAGGTTTCCCTGCAGCCCCATTTTGGCCAGGCAAAGTGGCTGCTCCATTCCCCCGAACACCAACACCATCACTCACAACACTCTTTCCTGCAGTCTTGTTATTGTTTGAATTAAGCGTTGTGGTCTTGTTGGTCGGAGGGTAGCGCGGAGGAGTCTTGTTCCTTGGGACGAAAGACTCTGGCACATCCACAGCCATTTCCCGATGCGGTCCATTGTCCCACTCAACCATGTTGATCATATTGGCATACTGTGAGGAAGAAGAAGCTTCAATAACGGATTCGCGGCTTGAACTCTGGCTGGCCAACTTGCTGGCAGAACCTCTACTTCGACTCGGTGATGGTTTGGCCCCTTCAAATTCACGGGAGTCTGTTATACTCTCTCGACTGCCAGATTTGCGGGATCCGCTGCAAAATAAAAAAAAGTTACACTTTATTTAGTACACACACACTTACTGTACCGTAGCCGCAAACACAAATCTCCGCTTTGCATGGAGTAGCATAAAAACTGGCTTTTAACTTTTGACTTTCTTATTCTTGAGTATTTGCACATGTTCTATAATATGCATTGTGGAAAGAGTTTCTTTCTGTATGTAATTTTGCAAAAAGTTATTTTCGTCTTTTGCATTACGTCTTTTAACAATAAAATTTAGCCATTATTTCAGTCGCTTGCACAACATTTTTGAGCTGCAGACTTCTTCTGCAGTAAAAATGCTGTTACTTAAAATTGGAAAGGAACATAAAAGTAGTGCGTGTGTCGTATATCAAAATAAATGAATTTTCATTAAAACCAAACGACAATCTCTTGCCTTTTTTACTTAACGTTCAGCTACATACAAATAACAAACAACCCATGTAAATGTAGCAACCAGTTGCAAAATACTTGGTGCAAAAGCTACTGTAGTCTATTTTGATTTATTCCAACTTTAATAGCCACCACACGAAATAAAAAACTTGAAGATTAAGTTTTAAATCTTTGTATCGATAAATGTGACGTGCGACAAATTCATTGTTACTGCAGAATTTAATTTTTTAACATTATTATTTGTGATACAAAATTACGGCCACTTATACCCAAAACGGGTATATTGCATGAAAAATTCACACATTGATTGCATAATATTTACTACGATAGTATTTTGTAATCTGACAAAAGTTTAAATATATCTTGTAAGGGATCAACTATGGTGTTATGTTGAAACTGTTAGGATTGTTCCAGTAGCTTGTAAGGGATGTCCTAAAAATAAACATCATTATCCGCGTTAACCAATAATTATTTTACAATCAATTGAAATATTGAATCTACAATTGTAGTTAACGGTATGCCATCTTGTTGGCAATAACACAGCTCATTGTTTGCCTTAAGGCTATCTTCTACTAATTTACGATTAGTACACAATAAAATAGACATTAAAACGAACATTTAAGTCGTTCGTTTCAAGCTATGTCGTAAATCAATCAATATATGTACACTCACAGTTTTCAATTGGACACACAAGTAATAACTCACGTTAATTTTATTAGTTTTCAAGCCATAATTCTACAATCAGTAAATTCTGTCTTGAGTTAAACGTGTATTTAAACACTCTAAACGTTGCGCTAAATTATTCTATCATTCTACATACAGAAAACTCCCATGAAACTGGGTGTTCAAATGTGTTGAATGGAAAATGGCGAAAACAATTAACGGTGTGAGGTAAACCATCTGTGCAAAATTCTAGTGCTGCATGGATAAACGCAAAAAAGTACATCAAATTTCCCTATATGACCCTCCGGCCATGGCCTGTTTGCCAGAGATAAAATGCGAATTAATTTTACAGCCCCATCATCCATCCCACCGGTACCTACTTTTGACACATAAAATATAAATATGATATGCATATTGCAAAAACACATCTCTTTAATTGCACACTTCATGAAACTAGGGTCTTCATAAAATGATGATGTAATATTTTTATATTTGAACATACAAGCTAGAAATTGTTATTTGTGGTAGAACATTTCAATCTCTTCCTGTCACTACCATACCTCAAATTGAAATTGATGAAATTAGGCCCCCTTTTTCTCTTCATTTTTTTGTTTGTGTCTGTGTGTCTATGTCTAAGAAAAAACTTTGAAACTTTGGCACAAAAAAGTCAAGATTGAGCAAAGTTTTTCTTCGAATACATTACGTTCATATTCTGCTGGTTCCTAATGAAAAGCTGTGCAACCCGTAATCATCATAAAAATGAATAAAATAAATGTTCACATTTTCTACAGAGTTCCATTTCTAAATGAATCCTTCTTCATCGCATAAGAAATATCGACCAGTTCCAGATCCTTTCTGGTGTGCACATGCTAGTCAATATTTTTATGGTATCTTTTTTACGACTTTTCTTCCAAGCACTATCACTGTAAACGCATCATTTATTTTAATTTTACTATATAATAATATCAGTAATACATAATATTCATTTCTTTTGTATGTATTTTCCAGATGATGCACAATGTGCTCTCCATTCCTCGCCGCATATATGTTTTTTCTATTTGAGGAAAAAAGGCACATGGGTGAGAATGAGCCAAAACGGGCGTTTTCTTGTAAAATGATCCTACAAGTCGAGGTCAAAGCTCGGGCTACTGCTGTAGTGTGTGCTGGCAGCATTCACACATTTCAACAAGCTGGAAATGGAATACATCTTATATAATAATATTCTACTTTCCAACGGATTATAATAATATGCAACGTTCAGTCCAGCGAAATATGTAGCACATTTTTTTATTCACAAATCCACTCTCACAACTCTACTCTGGCGGGTTTGTTTTGTTGGGATTAGAGGGCTGGAGAGTCAGGTCCAAATTAGAAGCACATGCAACAACGAGGATTTTTGAGGGAGTCAGCGTTTCGTCTTTCCTTTTGACATGAATATATGGAAAGCACTTCATTGGACTATTATGTATACGCACCAGAGCTCTTATTCTGAAAGTATCCATCCGCTCACAAAGTTAAAGACTTGTGGAGAGTAATATTATCACTTGCATTCACTTGCTCGGTTTATTGCAGTAGAATCTGGCAAGGAAATATGTCGACTTGCTTTATATTATACTGAACAAAATATATGATTTCCTCTTCTATATATCTCTATTCATGTATGTGTTAGTAGGATGACGACGATGATGAGCTTAAAAAATCTTCACTAAACTGGAGGAAAGTTAAAAACTAACTGAGTGAGCCACTTTCTTCTCTTCTCTCAGTTGCTGTTTTTCTCTTTCTTGTCGGTTCTCAATAATCCCAACTGGATCATTCAACAAGATGAAAAAGATGGGAAATTCCTACACAACGTATATAGAAAGCTCACGTATAAGCAATATACATAATACGCATGAAAATAAAGACAGCTGTAGTATATATTTTACATATTAGTTAGTACGTGCTATATGAGTATGATGGCATAATATAGTTGCATTAAAAGTAGAGCATGTTCTCTTTTTCGTTGATTTAGGCATTCGGACTACTCTGGATATCTGGGCGCTTTTTCATCTTTCTCCTCTACAGAAAAAAATAGCTTTTCTGTTTTGCGAACCAAATTTTGCAATATGTGAAGAATGAATATTACTTTCTCTGCTTTTCTTTATATAGCACCCTCCTACTTATAATGTATATTTATGTACTTATTTGTTGATGGTTATTAACGGCTTTCTTTCTCTGTGTCTCGTGCCCTCTTCTTTACTCTTCACTTTATATACACATAGATATATAACATCTTACTTATTGCTTCACTGAAAGTAGCTTTCTCCTCTCCCTAGCTCTTTTATATGCATGTCCCTTTTAGCCTTTTTCTTACTTCTGCTAGGTTGAAGAATTAGTATTTTTTTTCTATTTTGGTCTTGTGAAACATATTATGTATTCACTCATTTAAAGCTAAACTCTTAACTCATCTATTTACTTTCTCATTTACACAAAGGGAACTAGAAAATACATTAGTTGTCTCTTTAGCATTTACATTCATCATCATCATCACCATCCTGCTTTCTTTGCTCTTATAACACTGGAAAACAAATACACACAAAAAATTCGGACTGAGCTGCTTTCTCTTTTTCCTCTTGTTTTTCGGACTATCATTGTTTCTTCCATTATGTTTTACAATGGGACGGAAGAAGAGAGGAAAACGTTCTCCCCTTCAGCATTTTTCACATCGCTTGATAAAAACGAATTGGACTGCTTAATAAATAAGGAATGAAGCACTTTCATTACGAGCTATCTTCACAAGACGACTCCACTCTGGTGAGAAAAAGCGTTTATAAACTTACGTAGTACGTGGATACATTTATTTACTACACATTCCCCACTCCCCACCCACTGTTTATAAATGTATTGCCACAGAAAGTTTCATTTCCCGGAAATTCGGTGAACTTGCGAGTATTTTTGTGAAAGTCTATTTATGTACAGTACAGAGAAAATATATTTTCCCAAAAACGTCCTGTCCAGTCAGTATATGGGAACAGTAAGATAAGAGCGGAAAACATATATTGTGAACAGTAGAGTTAACATAAAAGAAGAAATTTTCTCGTCATTCTATTTTACACAGAACAGTGCAATCTAATACTGAATTTAATACACAAGCATTTTCTGAATTATCGAAGGAATGACGATGAAAAAGGAATTGTCACTTACACAAGGAAGCTGTAACACTATCTGAAAAGTAAGTGGGAGAAAAAAAGCTTCTCCGTTTTCTATTATTATTACAGAAACAGGGTAAAGGACGACAAAAGCATCTGGAAAGAAGAAGATGGACACGGACCAAGATAGAACAAGAAGAAAAAGGAAATGACATAAAACACAAGTCTTTCAATTTTACTTCTTCATGGACAGCTGCCTATAACAAACACTATTCGTTTTTGTAAGGTGGGTGCAAAACCGAGTTCACTTGGTTTTGCTGTCCTTACTACATGGAAACATATATAGATCATATGGTTTTGCTGAAATTAGTGGCCAAGCCAGTATATATATGTTGTAGTAGTAGTAGTAGCACACAGTTCAGTATAGAGCATACAGTGGTCAGATTTAGATTGACTGATCCGATAAATCACACTTGTACAAAGAAGTGAATCACTGGTGTGACGGTGACGAACGAGAAGAATGGAGCGATGATGGTGGAATTTTGTGAAATAAGAGA
>JAQFYG010004198.1:0-11337 GCA_034694325.1 Entomobrya corticalis | reverse complement strand
GGAGGCTGAAATTCAATCCCATAGAAGCAGTTGTCCTAAGGTACCCGTGTACCAAATTTAGTGTCAATCGGTTAAGTATTTTTTGAGTTATCGTGTCTACAGATACACAGACTGGATCTTCATCGCATTGAATATCTAACATACGTATTCTACGTATCCGATATTCAATAAACATTGCAAACAAAGATACATTCTAACTACAACCGACTCTAGTTATAAATTTTATAGTCATGCATGCAGCCATTGAGAAAATAGCAGAAAGCGAAAGTCAACACAACGCCTTAAATTCAGGGAAAACCAAGTGCAAGACCAAATCACCAGAGAGTATACACACCTACCCAGTCACATTTAAAGTATACCCGTTAGTCACTAGAAAAACAAAACTTAATGGCATATAATTTTCCTCATTGAGTCATAAGCAACCTTACGGTACATATAATTTAAACCCTTTAAAAAAATAGCTTTCTTCGTTTTCGGTGCATTTAGCAAGGGACTCAGTCATTACCTCTGCTCTGCGTACTTACCATTGACAAAAAATATACTACACACACACACTACACGTAACCTTCAACTTTGTTTTTATGATTTCATTCCTATCTACCTACCTGACTTACTAGCTTCTTTGTGCATACCAAGGTATTTATTTACGATTCCCTTTTCTACGCAGTGGACCATCTATCCTATTTCCCATGAAATTAAAGTAAACCTAAAAAGGGAAAAGAAACATCTGTTGAAATTCCCATCCTTATTTTTTTATACTCACTAGCTACAGGTAAAGGTAAAATACTAAAGCATAATACCTAGTCTGAATGCTCACTTTTTAAAATGTGCATGACTATATCCTCACAACTTGATGGTTATAGAAACAGGTGTTTCCTTTCTTGGTACTTTCCTTGTTGATCATAACATTCTTCTCATACTTTGGCGTTTCTAAGCAATGTAGAATATTATAAGTGATTGCTATCGTGTGGAATTCCATTATGCTAATGAGTCACAAAAAAGCCTTCCATTCGGCAACTTTTCCTTCTCCTTCGCTACCAATTACACATTTTACTGCAAGGTTTGCATGAATATTTATTTGCATCTCGTTAGAAAGGACATTTTTTATTGTTGAGCTCACTATTTTTGATGCAACTGCTACTTTATATTCTTAAACATTTCAATTTTATTGAACCTATTTTTATACACATGAAATGCTATACTGTAATGTAAAACATCATTGCATCACTCACAATTTGCTTCATTATCGTCTTTATATGCGTCTTTCAGAGTGGTGCTGGGGTACTGGAACATACAGACTAAAATATCGTGAAATTAGGTATGTATCTATGTAAAAAGAATTCAATCTGTCAGGCAAACAAAGAAAATACACATACCCTCCTAGAAAAGAAATGTTAAGTGGGGTAAAATGAAGAGAAAGTTGAAAGACTGACACGAAGAATGTCTAAATCATGATAACGGATTGCTTATTGGTAGTTTGAAGATATTCAGGTAGCAAAGCAAATGTGTCGGAATGATGACGCTAATGTTATTACATTAAAGCTGTGTGCGTTGCATTCTATAACCTTGGCTTCTGCTTCTTCAACCCTGTTCACTCCTGACATTTTCATTTGTTACGATTATGATGATGATTATTGTCAGCCACCTCATTTCACCGGCAGCAAAGGCAAGGCAAAAAGGCGGCGATTTTACAAAAAGGGAATGCCCTTTTTGTGTAGTGTTTTGTTGTATGTGTGGAAGGAACCTAACTTATTATCCAACTTTGCATTGTCTGGGAGAGACGAGAGACGTCAACGATGAAAAAATGCTGATGACAAGGAGAATCGTGATGATGATGTGGAGACAAAAGAAAAACAACAAAATACAGAATATCCTCGGCCAACTTTTCTAGGGACACAATAGAAAGTAGAAGGAAAAGAGCAGATGCAGAAGAGTAGGATAAATGAAAAAGATTAGGTGCATAGGTAGAGGTGAAATGAGCTTAGTCAAAAATAAATAAAAAGAGAAAGCAGCGGATTTTTAGAAATGAATGAAATGAAAAGAGAAGACAAAGACTTTTACAAAGAAGTTAAACAAAATGGCAAAGAGAGAGAGAAAAAAGAATAGAAAGCATTTGTCAGACGAGAATACCTCTATGAAAATGAGGAAAACTTCTCAGTCGAAAACTTTCTCGTTTCTCTCCTTTTCCCTCTCACTAAACCAAAAGGAATGAAGAAAAGAAAGAAGAAGATAGAGTGAAATAATACAGAGTAAAAAGGCAATTTTTGGCGGTTATTGCTCACAGAGCATTAGGCAGATAGTACATCTTGGAATTTCAGGCATCATAGATTTTAATGTTTATTACGATCAGGCGGGAACCACATTTTTTCTCAAAGAAGGAAAGTAGAGAATAAAAGCCAACAGAATAAACTGAAACTTAACCGAGATCTGAGACGAGTAAAGAATACAATTAAGATTGTAAAAGAACTTAATACAAATTGAATGCTCAGATGATCCAAATAAGAAAGATTGGATTCATGATTCATGAATGATTCTTTTTTTAAAATTACTTCCGGGATTGACTCTCTTTATTTGTTGATGCGAGATTGAAAGGTCATTTTATTAAATACAGGGGCCATGAAAATTTAAAGTGCTACTTAATTCGGTTGTTTTCATTGTTAAAATATTTTGTTGAGTGAAAGAAAATGTTGTACGAGAACGAGAATCGTTCAAATCTTCAACCTACGCACACCCAATATCCTAATTTTTAGTATTCTCAAAGTAGAATAGTTGAGGTTGACTTTTATTAAAAGTTAGAAAAATTTCGCAGAACTTTTCGAATTATTTTGTGCTAAAAAATAAAGTTCTTCATCTTTTCCGGTTGACCTTTCTTGAATAAAATTCTCATTCTATTTTTGAATGAATCAAAATTGAAACTTGGAAGTTTAAAATAATATTCTATTCTCATATAGAGATGATGATGATGAAAAGTTTCAAGTTTAAAAGAGTAATTTGGTGGGGACGAAAAGAGAATTCAAGCAAAGAGGACATCTGGGAACAAAAAAATCTACAATCTACTGGACCGTCATCAAACAACAAAAGAAAAAAGCGGAAAATTTTTTCAATGTAAGAACAAGAGGACATTCTTTAGAATTCTCAAAAATACCTACGTGTTTCTTTCTCAATCCAAATATAAATGAATGGAATTTCTGTTTAGCTCTTTATTCTATTAGCATGAATGGAAAAATAATATATGTATAATGATATATTTGACCACTAACTTTTTGCCTGAGCCGAACATTCCATCCCAAAACTACAAAACTTCCCGTTACATCACTCAGCTATCTACTAAACGTTATCATCATCGTCACGATTTACGATCAACATTTTGAAGTTTTCAAGGATCGAAAAATTTGCGTGAAGTTTAAAAAGAAAAAAAAATCTTTTTCGCTTCATCAAATCATGCTTGAATACATCCCTTAACAAGATTTAAAACGAGAAAATTTATAACATTCAAAACTTTTGGTTCGTTCTCCTCCCACTCTTCTTATTCCTATCATTTCCATAAAAATAGCATAATAACTTGGAGTGCAATGTGTGTATTTTAAGCTTATGGTTGACAAGAATGAGCGCAACATTTTACAAGAACGTATTCTTTCAATATTCAATGTGCTCTCAAAAGAGAGTTGAGCAGACAGCAGGAATAAAAGACGCGATAAAAATTGAATAGTTCTGTTTCAATGCCTTCATGACTTGACTGGAGTCTTGGAGTGACTAGGGCAAGTCACTTGATTCGTTTGGAGTTTTTATTTTATTTTATCCTTGAGGCTAAACCTAAGCCGAAACTACACCTCAGCCATATCCATTTTTCTTTTAAGCTTGGCGCTACACACATAACCTCTATTTCAAGAGAAAAATAATGCGTTTCGTCTTGCTCTTGAAGCGTGGTGGCCTGGCCTATATTGAACCGTTCGTTAAACCCCAGAAGATGTCGGCTTTAGAAAAAAACGTAAAATTGTCTTCGTATATTTTTTGTTTTTTACATTCTCTTTCCGGAGACACGACGACAAGACCAAAAGCAAGTTCCTTCTTTTCTCGTAATTCCCATCAATTGTGACGTAAATGACAGATTTTTCACAAAAAATATATAAAAAATGTGCAACGTGGTTCCTTTTGCTCCTCAAAAGTTTTCACCTATTTTTTCAATAATCAAAAACAAAGAAAATCGAAAATGGCCTACTTTCTAATATTTTCTAGAGCCACGTCATTCCGGAATGGTAAACCCAAGTTCGCTTTTGCTTATGAAATTGTTCTGTTCGATTGGATCCTCACAAGTAGCAGTGAGATCATTATTTTATTCCAAAAAACGATAACCTTAAATACGACTTCGACTGGCTGTTGGTGTCACCTTTGCCACTACCACTACCTTCATCACTGTTCAGACTTGTAAACTCCTTCCTATTATAATCCATCTCATTTCATATCCAATTCACTTCACTTCACAAGTCATACTTCCATTTATTATATAAAATTTCGTCTCTTTTTTCAGTGTAACTTTTTGAAGGAAATTATTGTGACAAAAGATGTTTTTCTTTTGTATTTTATTGAATATTTCACAAAAGAAGGTTACGTGTCACCCTGTTTCATCTTTAGAAGTTTAGAGGATCCTCCGTTTGGTGGTTTTGGTTGGTTGGAGAGACTGCATTTTTGGTTGGTTGATTTGTCATAGGATGTGGTTCACTTTGTTTTTTCGTTATGTAAGTTCCTAAGTTTTTTTATTCCCCTAAGAAAAATTCCCGTTTTTAGCTTTAAAACTCTGCCGTCTTTACTAGCGACAGTGAATAATGTTTGGACAGTGCATTAAAAAGTTTTGAGCATTGAGCATATTTGTGGAGCAGCAGGAACAGCTTTGCATAAGCCTTTAATATGCCATTCCATTCACCAGCTACCGCAAGTATTTTTATCAAGAATTTTTCTAAACTTTTTAAACGAAAAATAACGTATTGTTGTGCTTTAAAGGATTTCTACTTGTTAAAATATTGTTATTATGCAGCACATTGCTGGGTGTGCTTTAGGCTAGCACAAGCAGCTCATAATAATGTAAATACTTTTCTCTCGTTTCTTTTCTTTTTTGCCTTCTACTACTCATTCATCTACTCCGCAGATCATGGGAACGGCCTTATTGTAAAAATGAGAACTCTTTCTAATGACGCAATAATAACCCAAAAGAGCAAAAACCAAGGAAACGACTATGATGCACAAAGACTGGGAGTAATAACAATAATAATTTACAACTTCAACGAATAGAAGATCGTTTCTGTAAAAAGGAGCGACCTGCATCCCCTGCATTATATATATACATCCCCAGCATTTGCAAATTTACAAAAACTGATTTCAGCCACTAATACGCTATGATGGTTACCGTGCAGAACAGACAATTCCATGAGCAAAATTATGCATATTATTTTCATACATAAATATACTCAGTCTTATTTGTGACTGTAAAAACGATGATTATTCACTGAAGTTTATTAAAAATAGTCATGTAATGGCATAATTCGACACTTAGTGCCAAGTCAGTCGTTTTACTGTGAAAAGTAAGAAAAAGTGAACTAAGTTACTTATTAGAAAAAAATACAAAAATATTGACACATTTGTTCACGTGCTTTAGTAACTATTCGAAGAAAACTAGGACCAAGCTTCATACTTAACCCACCAGACAAGCTTACAATTAGTCATAAAGTCATAAATACATAGTAAACTTAGCAAGTGAATTGGTAATTCCAATATAATATTTTATTATTGCTACATAAATTTTTTCATAGTCTGTACGATAAAACTGAGGAGCATAATCACATTTAGAAATAAATATTTTATGCAAAAATATTTCATAACCTAAAAAATCTTTGAAATTTTTAATTTTGAACAAGGTGTAGCACTTGTAGTATTGTTCAACTTTGACCAACGGGGTTGGTTAATAATCGGCTTTGGTCCTTTTCTTACTCCTTGTTTTAGGCTTTTAAAAATAAATTAAAAGTCTTCAGTGTATTCAGATTTTCACGCTGTCAGTCCGGTTGGATAAAATAATTTGGCAACGTCAGTTATTTTTACAAGTAAAAGATTGATACACCAAATTTATATGTAGAAATATTTATATCTGATCATTTCATCAGCTTTCTTGTTGAGTCATTACTCATTCAAATTCAGAGTTTGACACACCATCAGATTCCCTGATAGTTTCTGCGCCTACACTAAAGCTCAACTGAATGAAAAGATATCTACTATACTACATGTATCCTACCTTTTTGTGGTGATATATTAATTTATCTGGAAAAACTAACTTTTCACTGTAAAATGCCTAATTATGACATTACAGGATTATTTTAAACAAACTTTAGTGACACTTTGAATCAAGTTCGATGAAAAGTAATTGCAAGCCAAAATATAGAAAAGGAAAACCATAGAAGAACATGAGGGTTCCTTACTTTCCTTTTTTTTGCCACAAATCAGAATGAAAGTAAAAAAGGGTCCTTGGGTACTTTCGACTTTAACTGTGACGTTATGTGTGCACGCATACAAGAAAATAATAGTATCCTATTTTCCTAACGAAAAGAAGAGGAATCCGATTTTATAAAATTGTAGAAGGAAACTATGTTCTGATACTACTACACCCTCTTTCCTCTTACTTTTTTTGTAGGACCGGGCAACTTTCCCGTGTGGCAAACAGCCAAACCCGGGTACTCAACACCATACCATGCCATGCCACACCGCACCACATCATACCACACACGGAGACGACTAATAGCAAAAGTAAAAAGGCTCAACATGTATAATATCTAATTTCTATGTACCTACAACATATTTATATTTATACCAAGATAAATATGTGTGTAATATTTATCTTTTGCATAAAAAATCTCAAGAAATATCAAAAAGAGAAGAGTGTAAAAGTATTGGTAAGAAGAAGAGAGGACAAAAACGCAAAACAGAAAAAGAGAATAAAAAATAAGATGTTTGCCAAAGTTTCAAGAATCTAAAGCCAAGATAGTTAGTACCTATCATCTTCTTCCCTTGAAAAGTATCTGTGTTTTTGCCACCACTCCTGATTTTCTTTTAACTTGTGAAAGCATAAAAGTAAAAAATAGTTTGGTGTCCTGCTGGAATACTTGATTCTTGGTAAAAGTAAGCTTCTCTTTTCTGTTTTTTAGTCAGTCCGTATTCCAGACATCCGTTTTCCTTTTATTATTTGGCTAGTGAGATCAGACTATAGGATGTGAGAAATGGTGCTGCGGAAGTACAAACTGACTTTTGTAAAGAAGAAGAAAAAAATACACATCATCAACCAAAATACTCAAATGAACGGTCCCTACATTTAAAAAAAATCTGGACAGCCGAACCACAAACTTAGCATTATTTAAAATGGGTGCCAACACCTAGACTATTCATAATAATAACCCACTTACCTACGCTCTACATTATCTCTCTTCAACGCACACAGAATTATGTGATTATTATCACCAATTTCTCCGTTTTCGTCATTATCAAAGCCAAAGGCACTTTTTGCGCCAGAAATGTTTTTAAAGTAGGGAAAATGAACGTGTGCCATTTTATTATAAAAGCTTGAAAGAGAAAAATATTATTCCTCCGTCCATCCTTTTTATCTAGGACGATGTTCACTTGCTTTCATTCATTCATCTTCCCTCTCGAAAAAATAAAGTTAAAAATAAAGTACCGGATCTCTGGTATCATATCGTGTAGTATAGGAGTAGGTATGTATCTTGTCATGAGTCCTGCTTCGTAAAGTACACAAGGAAGCAGCAACTAGAAAACAACAACAACAACAAAGTGAAAACGAATAAAGAATAAAAGTTTTCACTAAAGAGCAGTGTACTTTCTCTTCTCTTTACTTGCCTTGCTTTGTTCCTGGCGAAAAATAGATTGCAAATTTAAAAGTAAAAAATAGCAGCAGCCAGCAATGTGTACGGCATGCAACCACATCACCATTATTGCTGCCGCCCAAGAGTAATATTACATTATCAAACCCATTTATGTTTAGGCATACATTGTTTGCAGTTTTCTCAAGAAAAAATTGCCTCATCTTTTTTCTCGCTTTAAGAAAGTTAGTCTAGTTCCCTCTCTCCCACTTTTGAATTTACCGAATTTGTATTCCTTTAGCTTTGTTTGTATAGATGTTTGCATCCTCAGCTCTATCTACCTCTCTCCAATTTTTTGAGCTTCTAGAAAGCTTGTTCTCTTTGGCCTAGTTACATTTAACTTTTTGCTTTTCCTCTTTCCTTTGTATTGTATACATCATATAGTTCTGATCTAAAAGTCTTCTTTAGAATTGGATGTGATGTGGGGCTTTTGAAGGAGAACTCTGCCACAATTTTGACTTATGTTTCTATTCGGTGGTTGAAAATCGAGTCTCAAATTTTTATTTTTTTCTTCAATTCGATAAGAAAGCAACCAACCTTAACAAAAAGATGCTCATTCGCAATAGCAATACTACCACCACTTCAATAATATTATCCTTCTCTTCTAACAGTTACAATAACAAGCTACATTTTCCCTTTCTTTTGTTCCCGCAGGGCTTTCAACTACTGACCATATTAAATTTATACAATTGCAGGTTGCAGGGCCAAAAATCCAACAGAAAACAGCGGACAACATGCAGAGAGTCAAAAATAGATGAGCTGAGAGCTACAAGCGCGAACACCGCTGTGATCACTGCTACCACGCGAGAGAGAAATAAAATTGAGGAATGCCATCATTACTTTCTAGCAAGTATGTACAGATATATATGTTTTTGCAATGCAATGATGCTTGTACAGATACATATTTATGTATACTTTTACATCATCTAGTATTACCCAATATCCCAATATAATAGGAGTATCACTTCCTTCAGTTTTTTAACTTGACTCGAGTAAAAGTATCTTTTACCTTTCCCACTTTCTCCTCTCGCTTCTCTCTCATTTATTTTGGCTTTTTCATTCACCTGTATTCACCAGAGATTTGATGGTGAAGAAAAAGGAATGGCGGGGAAAAAGTGAGTTTTGTGAAGAGAACAAAAGCTACATAATTCTGCTTGTCTGCCTGAAACCCCGTAAAAGATGCAACAAAACTTGCCAAGAAAATAAGCTCAGGTTTGCAGTATTTCTTGTCTTAACTTCAGGTTTTGTTTGAATGTAGAAAAAACGGGGACAAAAATGAATGAAGGAATGATTGTGAGTATGTATGTATGAATGCTCATGTTACATATGATGATAGCAACAGGGAAATGCGAATAAAGGATGATGACGATAGATATGGTGAAGTGAAAAGCAAGCAAGAAGAATATAAAAAAGAAGAAAATCCGGTTATTTGTTTTTCTCTTTAGTCAGCTTACCTACAACGGTGAGATAAGTAAAGGCAGAAACTGGAGGAGTTGTTGAGATTTGGCACTCGTAAACCCCACCGTCTGTTGGACGAGTTGAGCTCACTCTGAGTCCCCAGGTATTTCCTGGACCTTGGAATGCACGAAATCGAGGATCCTGGGTGTATGCATCCGCTCCAGCTGAAAGGAGATGGGTATCACGGTGACGTAGCCACAATACCTGTGTGATAAAGAGAAAAAGTCCATGTTTAATTACGACGGCAAACAGTAGTGTTTCAAAGTACAGAAGAAACGACTAGTATATATAATTATATTATAATTGTATTTACACGCCATAATATCAGGCTCTCTTTGACATAAACACGGTTTAGGTGATTTTCATACTATTTTTTAAAAACATATAAACTAGGTTAACTACTGCATCACTCTTAACGAATGAACTCCAAAAATTGACCATCAAACACAATGAGAACTCTATCGTCACGTATAATGAATGAAATCATCAGTAATCAGTAATTAGAGAAAGCCACAAAAATGTTTACCTAAATCATAATCAGTCATCGTAACTTCCTGCCTTACTTATTTTTCTTTAATATGGAAATTCATCTCTTTATTATCATTGTTATAATTCAAATGCAAATGTGTGCAAAATATGCAAATGCTTATGTTTTCTTGAAAAAGAAAATACCGAGTGCATACAAGTTTGTTTATTTTCATAAAAAGTCCCTTGCAAAATCTGGTGCTAAACCGCTGCTGTTGCTGTTACCAATACCTTTCAGCTGCTATGTAGGTATCAGGGCATTGTCTCTCAAGACCCGAATCTCCCATGCGATTTTACCCCCCAAGACTTGAATCTCCTAGTACCTGAATCTCCCAAGACTCGAATCTCTCTGTAGTTGAATCTCCCATGCCTTGAATCTCCCCATACCTGAATCTCACAAACACCAATCTCCAACTACCTGAATCTCCACAACTTCAATCTCCCCAAACATTATCTTATCTCCCAAGTTGAATTTTGCGGAATGTTCTAGACTTCTAGAAATTCATCTTTTACCAGCATATATGTATATCACACATCTTAACAAGGACCAGTATAAATATAATACTATAAATTAAGCCGACAATCTATGTAATTGGCGTTTATTATTATTTCCAAATTGTAATATATAAACCTGAAATATTTTTTTTCACGTCAAGTAAACTAGTGTAGGTTTGAACTTGGGTGTATTTACATTGCTCGCAAGTGAACAAACTGTTTTTGGTGCGTGGGACGCGGTCGCATATCAAAGTACAATGATGAGCAATGTCTTCTATAAACTAAATTTGAACAAATTCTAATTTAAAAATTGACGTTATGTATTCGAATATTCCAATGATTTGTTACGAATGTGAATATATGCTGGTAAAAGTTGAATTTCTAGAAGTCTAGAACATTCCGCAAAATTCAACTTGGGAGATAAGATAATGTTTGGGGAGATTGACGTTGTGGAGATTCAGGTAGTGGGAGATTGGTGTTTGTGAGATTCAGGTATGAGGAGATTCAAGGCATGGGAGATTCAACTACAGAGAGATTCGAGTCTTGGGAGATTCAGGTACTAGGAGATTCAAGTCTTGGGGGGTAAAATCACATGGGAGATTCAGGTCTTGGGGGACAATGCCCTGGACCCGACCCCATGGAAAGGACGCTATTGATGTTGGGGTCTGCAGGTGCCCGTCAAGCACCTGAAAATTACCAAATTCGCTATAACTTGAGAATGGCTAGTCCGATTTCTACCAAATTTGGTATACATATAGTATGACTCCAGGAAAAGGATTCTATTGATGTTGGGGTCTGCAGGTGCCCGTCAAGCACCTGAAAATTACCGAATTCGCTATAACTTGAGAATGGCTAGTCGGATTTCCAGAAAATTTCGTACACACATAGTAAGGGTTACTGGAAATAATCCTATTGATTTTGCGATCCGCAATAATCCGCATGCGCT
>JAQFYG010004197.1:0-11337 GCA_034694325.1 Entomobrya corticalis | reverse complement strand
GTTCAAATTCTCAAAAAGTGGCAAATGCACGAGAACGGAAATAAAAAGCTCATTCAAAAACGAATATTAATTACATGCCACAGGTTCATGTAATGCAAAGATTTTAACATTGACTAATGTGTAATGATGCGTAAAAAGTTTCAAAATTCTGGTCCTACACCTTAACTATTTTTAAACTCAATTTTTAACTTAATTTTGAAAACAGGAACATCCAGAAATAAATTAACTTCCAGGTATTGTCTAATAACTATTGCACGCCATAAAATGGGTACGACAACAATCCAAATCAGCTAATGAAGGAAAACTGTAAATTATGTATTGATTAATTTATCGTATTCAGCATTTAGGCCTACAATTTACCAAGCAAACATTTGTGCAGTCAAATTTTCTGATATTTGGCGTAAAAGTAGATCTCTACTCTTAGATGATAAACCTGCAAAGTCTTGTAGTAGGGGCACACTGGACAAAAGTAACGTCAACAAATAAACGAACTTATACAATTATGCCGATTATTGAATAAAAGTTTAAGTAATAAAGATAGATAATTTAAATTATTACATATTATTCATAAATTGACACATCATCAATTAACGGGTAATATTTGTATGACCGCTGGCGGCTCTAGTTTTAAATATAAATATTACTAAGACTAATAAAAAACCCGGTTACTAGTACAAAATTTTTTAAAATGTTTCAAATTTTCGAGTGAAAAAAATGAAAAATAGTTTTTGAGGCATTGCATCGGATAGCTGTTAGCCACAAGCTTGGTTTTTTTGTCATAATGTAGTAAATTTCTTAGTGTAACCAATAATGAAAATTTGAAATCAATAGCTATGAATCCACCTGAGAAGTTTACGAAACAATCACTCTGAAAATATTAAAAAAACCTCCTCGTACTTTTAGAATTTCTGATTGATGGAATTTTTTTATGGAAAACCAAATAACTTTTGTTAAAATTTTGTTGGGAGAAATAATATTGCAGCCAATTATTAAGGAAATTTTCTAATCACATGTATTTAGTAGTTTATCAGAGAACTTGTAGCATTTATCATATTTTAGTCGAGATTCAATATTAAATAATATATTTGGTTGGTCATATATTTTGGTCACGATGTTTGGCAACTGTCTTTCAAAATTCAGTTGTTTGATGTCACAAAATACAACATTACTAGGAATAATTGATTTTTTCGCTTTACTACTTATTACTGTTATTTTCCAGCAACCAAAATGCGTACTAGTTTGTATATGTCTAAACAAACAGCATCTGATGTGATGTTTGATGTTAACATATTATCTCTATTTATCGAATACTTTTATAAAAAATATTTTATAATATATCATGAAATATACTTATTATAGTTACCGTTACCCTTTTTTGCAGTATGTCGTTGTTTTATCATAAGGTCAATATTTAGACAGAAAACCGATAAATCAAAATAAACATTGCTAATCAATTAGTTTGAGACTAAATCCTAGTAAGTTAACATATTGCATCGCTGAATGAAAGGTCAGTTTTCACAATAAGTAATAAAAGTTCTTCGACTAAAAGGTACGTCATATTTTCCGTCTACCTGGTGTAAATTCCACATTCATCTTTTCCGATTCACTTATTTTGAAGCGTTTTAAAGGACTAATGACTAAACAAATATGCGACCGTCCACTTTTCTCAAGAAATATTTTTGGCAAAAACACCAAAAACAAATTCAAAACAAACAACTTCACCAGTACTGCTCCATCCTATTTCACTTCCGGGCGTGGGCCAAGCTTGGAAAATTTCTAGGATATTTTCCAGTCCCAAAACAGGATTTACTTTGCCAACATGAACAAAAACAAAAAGAAAACAAGACGGATCAAGCATCCTCTTTCTGTTCAATGATTTCCCCTAAAATCAAAAACCATTATTTTTCATTAGCGTTCATTTTAAGCTTTACAATCTTTCTCTTTTTTTCAATCTCCATCCTCCAACCACTCCAATTTTACGTACAAATTTATGTAGAAGGAGACGAAATATTGCTACTTTCTACAGACAAATTCGCCCTTCAAGTATTTCTTTGTTCTGTTCACCTTATTCGTGCCACTGCGCCATTCTTTTCTGTGATTCGAGCAAATCGGATAATGTCAGCTATCAGAAAAATGAGCAATTATGACCAAAAGTTTAAAATTGTCAATTCCTGTTCCGTCAAATTTCTGGACTTTTGGATATTTTTACTATTTGTCGGATCACTTGGAGTAATCGCAAGTAACTATGTTGTGAGTCAAACCGATTTTGTGGATGCAATTACAAGTGATGACGACCCAATATTTCCATTGTCTTATTTGCTAGTAGAAAGCAAAATAATTACAGGCATCTTGGTAGAGTTGGGGCATGCGTATGCTGAATTTGCTATTTGCTTTGTGGTTGCTGTGATGCGATATATTTCCAAATTTGTGGAAGATCGGATAAAAAGATTGGAGGTGGAAGTTCGAAATTTGGTTGATTTGAACTGTGATTTGTCGGAGAAATGTCAAGGTCAAGTTCAGATTGAGACAGTTACAACATCGGAAGCATTCGAGGGAGCAACTGAAGAAAATGATATAAATTCGTGTTCAAAATTACAAGAATTAGTTCACCTTTTAGAAATATTTAATAGAACCTTTCAGGGCTACATTTTGGGATTTTTTGTATTTACAGTTATTTTGGTAATTGTTTCACTTTATATGATTATTATTGTTGTACGTCTTGGATCTGTTCTTGGAGGATTTTTCTTTTTGAGAAAGACGAAAGTTGCGAGAGGATTTAACGCTTTGTGTATTACTGCTGTACACAGTGTTTTCCGAATGATTTTGCTGATAAATGTTGGGGAGAGGATGCAAAATGCTGTGAGATGTTTAGAATTTAAATTTAATTAATTTTTCAATAATCATAATTAAATACATAATAAATAGACTTTACCTGTTTGTTTATATTTTATAGGGTCAAAGGGTACTATCAACTGTCTCGCTTTTGGATACTACCAAACTTTTACTAAGAATTCGAAAGAAGAAAGCAAGTAAAAAGTCGATTGAATCAGCAGAATATACTTTAAAGGTTATTGAGCAAATGAGGTGGATGTTGCAAGGAGTTGACTTTTCTATAAAACCGTGGAACATTTTTGTTTTAAATCGGCAAATCATTGTCTCAGTAAGTTGGCTTTTAAACTACAATTAGCTGTGTAACAATAAAACATTAGCCATAAAACAATTATTTAAGTTAAGCGCTAATGTTTCTATAAATGCTTTCAGGTTTTGGGGACAGTAACAACATTTGTGGTTGTATTAACTCAATTCCGAGTTGGTGATCCATTTCCTGCAAATACCTAATTTAAAAACAATTTTGTGTAGCTGATTGGTTTTTTATCTTAAGGAGAAAAATATACATTAAAAATATATTAAAATGCAAAATATTTCATTTAAACAATTAATTTTAACTACATAGCTTTGAACTTTACTTACTTAATATATCCTATGCTTATAACAATACATATAATAGTTCAATATTTATTTTAAGACAAGAAGCATTAAATAATTTATTATTCTTTCGTCCCATCTCCAGACCATTTATATAAATTTTCCAAAGTAAAATACTAATCAAGAAATGTGAGAAGGCTAGTAGCAACAAGTCAGTAGATAGTAAATACATATCACGACGACGAAGATTTTTTCCGCACAATCACCATGGTAACGATTAGAAGTTAGAACTGATCATATCACTATCACCAATCACCATCTCCACCCGCCACATGTATGTTTGTTTATGTAAACAAACAATAGGCTCCTGGACTTGACTTGTCATCATCTGTCACTGTCATCAGTGATCTGAAATGATCAATTGTTATTGTCATTTGTTGAAATCTTACATCTAAACAATCTAAAATATTATCTTAATATTAATTTAATTTACTCCCACTCTAATTTAATTTACGCTCTATAATATTCAACCTTCCCTATTGATTTATGTGTTAAAATCCGTTAGTAGTTAGTACCTGATAGAAAAAATGTCTGGAAAGAAGTATCGATCAGCAGCGTTGATTGGTAAAGTTGATGTTGATAATGAGTCTGTGGAAGTTTTATCGATGAGGACTGCTAGGAATATTGTTACTGCGCCACCTGGACCAGCTGCGAATCCCAAGCAGACGCCAAGGAAAGCTAAAAATAAGGTGCTAACAACTACTGTTGAAGTCAAAGAGAAAGTGGGGACTGAAAAGGGTAAGATATTTATATTTTTTAAATGTTGTGAATAATATTAACTACGTTCATAATAGACACTGACAATTCTTAAATGTTTTCGATTAAACCATTAAAAGTAGTGGACTCCAAGAAGAAGAAGGAAAGGAATGTCGATCGCCATGATAAAAAGCTGCAGGGGGAGGAGCTTAAGAAAAGGCCATCTTCAGTTCCGCTGGATGGGAGTGGCGAGAATCAACAGCGTCTGGATGATTTGGATGTAATCATACAGGACTTGATAAGGCAGCATAAGGAGAAGGAGTCCAAGTTGGAGGAAGAGTCGATAAGAAGACAGAATGATTTGAAGACTGATTACAGTAGCATCTTAAATTCTAATTCGTAATTTTAATAAGTTTTTGCATATAATTTTGACTCCAATCAAAGCTGAACTGTTTTTACCTAATTATTGTATTTATATTTTATAGAATTGACGAGATGAAGGAAATGCTTACGAACGCCATTAGAGAAAATTACGAATTGAAACAAGAACTTCTCAAGAAAGATGCCAAGTTTCTGGAACTCCAGCTAGATCAAATTAACAGTAACCTTCGGAGGAAGCCAAGTCGACATGCTACTCCTTCAAAGTTTGAACTCTGCCAAGTATTGGAAGAAGCAACTGCCGTCGAGAAGGATTTGAAAGTTCGTTTGGCAAAGACTGAAATTGAACTCATTGAGAAATCACATATTTTACGGGAGGTCGGGGCACAGATCACAATGCTGGGAGAAAAGTGCGAGCGTCTGGAGGCTGAAAACGTTTTTCTTCGAAAGACGCATGAAGTAAATGAGAAGAAAACTTTTTAAAAAATGGAAAGAAAGTTAATTTATCAATTATCATATAAATTATGTATTGTATTTCGGATTTACAGAACTGCGTAAAAGTTCTCCGGGCAAAAAACCAAGTCTTGGAAAAACGCTGCGAAAAGACTGACAATCGTCGCAAATTGGATCGTGCTGGACTCTCGGAAGAAATTCGTGAATGTCGATGGCTTTTAAAAACGCTTAACCGAAATGTCAACAAATGTGCCAAGCTATATGCAGATGCCAAGTTGGAATTGAAAGGTCAGCATTTTAAGAAAGGAAATAATGTTGACACTGAACTATTTTTAATTGAGGACCCTACCAGCAAAACTAAACCAGATCGCTTGACCAGTTGGTTACTCAACACAAATCCGAAGGTTGCCCAAAAAGCAATGTCAGTTTGGACCGATTATCTTCAGCGTCAAGTTGGTCATTTGGAGGAGAAAGTGTCTGGAATAAAAGCTGATAAGGAGCAAGACGATGAACGTGGCATGCAAGTTATTTATACGAACAGGCAGAAAACTTCCAAAAAGGAAGGAGCTCCTGAGGAGGATTTGTACCGGGATGAGGAAAGTCACTATGCTTTTGGTCCAAACAGTTCTTTTCAATCGGTTGGAAATACTACAGATTTTGATGGGGTTGCGCCCTCTCCAACTTGGGTGCGTATTTGTCACAATGCTGGACTCCATCTTAGTTCAACACCTTTGAAAGGAGCCAAGGGTCATGGTGTCTAAAAAGCAAGTAAAAATCAACGATTCTTTTGATTTGCTTCATAAACTATGATTGAATTTGATTTGAGTAAATTGTAAAAGATTTAATTTATAATTACCCACGTGCCCATCATATATACACTTTATACTTAATACAGTATGTTATGCTGAATCATTGTATAAGCACTATACAAAAGTAGTTTATTTAATAAGTACACGCAATTTCAAATATTTTATTCATTTTGGAAATTAAAAGGCCTTTATATCTATCACGTTTAAATGTAATAACCACAAAGTAAACAGAAAATAGTTTTTTTGTAATGTTAATAGTACCCCGTAAAATAAAATTTAATGAGCTTTCTTTCGATTATGCAATTTTTGTTTTTTGAACTGTCAATATATAAACCAAAAATTGAGAGTACTATAAATTGTTTTCTACCTTTCGATCGTATATTTGTGTCCTTTCCTCTATGCATACGTATTATAGGTTTCTGAAATACAACGAGTAGCGATAAAATGTCCAGTCCAACAGTTTCCCATTTTCTTTGAAAACATCATCACTAAATGTTTTTATGCAAAAATAAATTGTGATTCTCACATTGCCCCAAAACATCTTTCCATCTTGTATTATTTTGTTTGATGATTATGAAATGGGATAAAAATTTAATTATTTATTACGGTTAAGTTTAAACTAGAAAGTATATTAAATCCCGAAATAACTAAATTTCAATTTAAGTCCACGTGAGAATTGTAAGAATAAATGAAATAATAAAAATAATTTTATGAAATTGGGAAATGGATGCGCCGCCGTTGCCACTGGCATCTGGCGTCGTTGAAAACGGCGGTTTTGTAGTGACTTCGGATGATACCGTTACTTTGACCGTTGTAGTTGTAGTCGGTTTTTCTGACGGTTGCGGTTGCGGTAATTGGGAATAATATTAATGTTAAGATATTGTGAGAAATAAATAAATAAATGATAAGATTGTTGGGAAATAAATGATAAGATTGCTGGGAAAACTGTTCGAGATGTGGGATGATTATGTTACGGTTTTGTTGTTGAATGAGTATCAAAAATGATAAAAACTACCCAATAAGAAAGTATTCCTGATCTATTTTTATGAGATTTAAAGAAGGCTTTTGTTTGGATTTATTGATTCGTTTACGATTGAAACTCAAGTTGTTCGTATTTACTCAAATTTCATTTCTCTGAAGGTATGTATTACATTCATTAAAAAACTGACATTAAAAATACCAAGAAGAAGTATTCAAAAACTATGCTGTAAAATTAGATTATAATTCTATTAAAGTAATTATAATTAAATAAAATGTTTCCAATAAAATCTCCACTTGTTTTATAACCCTAATACAGTTTATAACATTCAGTAAATTTGTATAAAATTAGTTAGAAATTTGAAATAAGCCTATTTATAGCATAGTTAATTTTCATGAATTTTAATCATAACAAAGTTTCAAATCTGTAATCAGTTTCTAGCATTAAGTCCTCCGGTAAGTCTTAGTATAGTATGTATAGTATAGTAATTTATTAACGTGGTATATATTTAGTCTTATATATATATATATATATAAGTCTTAAGTGTTGTTATGACGTAAAAGCATGAGTTATCGATGCATGTAGGTGATTGAGTTGACTTTTGCATATTACTATGTAATCTTAAATGACTACAGACTATTTTACTTACAAAAACTTTTCCTGTAAACGCTTATCTTGCTGCTCTTTTAGAAGCAAGTTGTCAATCAAATAATGAAACAATTGTTACATTTTTATGCTTATATTACCATAACTCAAGTTAGCTTATTGCAGTAAAATTGTTTATTTGTTTTGTTAAAAATGAGTTTGTTTATCATTTTAAACGATCAATAAAAATGTATTGTTATGTAAAAGTAATTACTATGAAATACACAAAGCTTTGTTCAACCTAAGGAGCAACTACCTTTAGTATAGTCAAAAGTGAGCGTATATAATTACTGACCTGTCACTGGTCTTCAAACATCTCTTCTTCATTATGTGATATATGAGTTGGTAATTTTAATTTTAATCTCTTCAACGTACAAGTCTAGCACATATTAAATCAAGTTAATTTTTTTGAGTTTCATTTGTGCAGTCCTAAAGTAATTAGTACTTAAACTTAAGTAAATAATACATACATAAGTTTAATTGCCATGTGTTGTATCTACTACTTGAGTATATAACAAACTGCTTTTAAAGGAATCTAATTACGCTAAAATACTACACACGCGCCAGCTTATTTCCATGACTCTTTATTAGCATTATTTAGCTGGCGTATTATGTACGAAATAATATATTCAAAATATTAATTTATTAAACGCATGACATATTTGTATTTTTCCTGCTTCGACAGCTAAAACTTACATTGCTAACAGTTAAAACAACTTCATAATATGACTAGATACAGATTATGCAACAAATATTGATTTCTTGTCATTTTTAATGATAATTAATTAAGTCAAAGGAACAACCTTTGTTTCATGACTAAGAAATATGGAAACAATTCCTCTTTTAACCAAAATCCAAACACTAATATTTTTCATGTCTCCTAATCCTCCATTCCCAAATACTAGACGTCCAGCAAACACAATCAAAAACGTCAAAAGCAGCAATCCGCCTAATAAAAATAAAATAAAGGCTCCGAACCCAATCGGTGACCAAATGCCAATAGGCGCAGGAAGATTAACAGCATTAACTTCTTGAATCCTAGCATTTTTTATACTAGATCCATATGTAACAGCGTTTACTAATCGCTTAAATTTTATATCAATCCCAACTTCATGGACCATATTTATCACCTTCCCTATTTGATTTGACAGATATCCAGTAAAACGCATACTGTAAGCAATCGTCATTGCTGGTATATCTTTTGATAAATCAAATCCACGGCAGAAGTAATTTTCCTCAACTATATGCACTTTTCCTCTCATACGCAAAAACAAACCCTTTCCGAAATCTGTATATGAACTGGTCACAGGCATCAACTTATTTTCGTTGAGTTTTGCCAGAAATCTGGCAATCCCTTCTTTTCTCAAGACACTACTTAAAATTGATATGTCAATTAAATCAGTAGCCTTTGCAATGCCTGTGGACTTTTTAATCGACGCTAACACATGACTAGGCAAAACCTCCAATATGATAGGAAGTTCATCAAATCCTGCCATGTTTAGTTTAAATCCCATAGATATAAAAAAATTTAATGTAGGAAACTGGAAAACTGACATTAACTCAGAGGAAAGCGTGCTTTGGTATGAAATAGAAATAATTAGAAGCGGTATTGACAAAATCATAATAGGTCTTTGATGTTTATGAGTACACGATAACCCTAATATATGCCAAAGAATGTCAAAACCTTTGCACAAATTTTTGTAAAAGTATGAAAGCGTAAAAGCAATTGATATTAAAGCAAACCATGCATTTATTTCGATTGTTGTAAGCAAGCTGAAGTCAAATCCGGAGAGCATGTTTTTTGGTAAACACGCAATCGCTTTGTCGTGACCAATTCCACTAAGCATATATGTTATGCTACGACTATGCAACGCTTTGTTTGGTATTGACTGGAAAAGACTTTCACCCAAATCGGCTCGCAGAAACCATTTCCATGCGACTTTCTCCCATTCTGGAACGCTTTCAATATTTAATAAAATAGTTGCGTTGGTAGCCTCCTGTAGCCTTGATATTGCGACTAGATTTGACATACTTCCATCTGAAATACAGCTTCGTAAATTTTCCATGAGAAATCTCAGAGCGTCTTGGCCTGGAGCAACTTTAGCAAAGCAGTATTCAAACGATTTCGGTGTCCATATATAAATTATTTTATGAAAGACAATATGTCTTCCGTATGCATTTCCGTTCAAATCTGTATTAATAAATTTTAGCAATTCTTTTACAGTTTGTACCCCGGAATTAAAGTAAATTGATGTTTCTGGACAAAAGTAGCAGTAAAGAGCCACTTGTTTGACATTTTCTTCAAAAAATATTAACCCAGCGTTAAAAACTTGAATATTATTTCGATAAACCAGGCCGACAAAATCTTTTAATAATTTATAAGATTTATCGACAAATATGAAAAACAAAACGGAGGTAGAAGTTCCGTAGCCGGAATGATGTATTGAGTGAACTGTGTCTTCAAATGTATCCGTGTATAGAATGAAGTGAATACAGTAAGAACTTTTCTTTTTTGTGGAAAATTGAATGTACCCTCTGTTTATTGTTAGCTTTTGATATTGGGCGTTGTCTGCAATCACAAAACGCAGTTTATCACTTTCATAGATTGTGTGGGTATGTGTCAAAATGTAGTTTTGATGATTTTGCATTGGCTTACTTCTAGTTGATGCTGGTGAGATGACAATATTTATTAAACAATTTGTATTAAGCTGAATTGGTGGTTCTATAAAGCTGAAACAGAAGCCGTCCTTAAGTTTTGTGGAAACAAAACTTGTTGTCAGGAAAAGGAATAAATATCGGAGCTTCTCCATTTTTGCTTGTGTTTTTGTTAAATGTACGAAGCACAAAGCTTGTGGATATTTGCTGGCACTTTCTTCTGAATAAAATAGTGTAATACATAACATAATACACAAGGGTAAAATGATATTGCATGACGATCTGAAAAATATCTAATTATATTAGTTAAAGTGCTTAAAAAAGTCTTTGTCTTTCAAATAGAGAGTTACTCTTAAAGAGGTAAGAGGTGAAAATTGAATAATTTAGGCTCCCTAAACGCGATTACATAATTAGCTTGAGTGACAAAAAACACATGAATATTTATTTTTTAAACCTGGATATTACTATAGCTACTTTATGTGGAAGCCATTACTGGGAATACTGGTATGATGTATAAGCTTTAAACCAAATTATGATTTTATAAGTTTATATAAAAGTGTCATATCTACGTGTGGACGGTATGCCATCATGATACTTTTACATGTCTAAGTATTTTAATCAATTTATCTAGTTCATTCAATGTTAGAAACAATAACTTCACCATAATTAACTAATTATTCTAAACATTACAAAATATGTTTGCTCGGAAATAAATTTTATGAGATCGAAGATTTTTCTGAGGCTTAAAGTTATGGATATATGCTAATAAACACACAAAAAACTTTCCAATGTATGATATTGTTTTTATTATGAAATTAAAGTATACTTTCTTATTTTTGGTTTTTAAAACTTGATAAACCAATATTTTCGCGATTCTCAATTATTATCTAATTGTATACGGTATTACAATATTCCCCAGTTTTATGTCAATAATTAATGCTGTGCTACATATAAATAGTAACTTTAATAAAATGTTAGCACTAAGGAGGTAAGATTTTCCAGCACCGTTATCAAAAAATATCCTGGTGAATAATTCGTGATCTTAAAAAAGCCACCACATCTAAAGCAAATTGGCAATACACTTGTTAGTGTTGTTCTAGTTTCTTTCCTCATATTAAAAACCATCTTTTTGATTGCCATTTCCTTTAGCAAATCAAAAATAGAGCTAGATGCCAAATTTATGCCACTTACTACAGTAAGTATAAACATAAGCCAAACAAATATGATTGTTCCACA
>JAQFYG010004196.1:0-11338 GCA_034694325.1 Entomobrya corticalis | reverse complement strand
CTCCGTCTGATATTTTAAGAAATTTGACAGGCAAGAAACATGTATTTTTACTTTTTTGGTGATAAAATGAAATAGTTGCATATATTTTCTGAGATATTTTGACAGTGTGATGATGACAATGTTTTGTAATTATTGTTGATGCTCAAATATTACAATAATCGCAGGTAAATTTAATTGGACCGATATAAACCATTATGATGGATTGGAATATTTGGTATAATTCGAAATATCATTGCATTGTTTTTTGTTTATCGTCAGTTTATTTTCGCCCAGTTTTGCGTAGCTTTGTCACGTACCTTTAATGTAATTAGGTTGGATTTTTCTTAAACAAAATATTAACGGCGTTTATCATCTTTATTACAATAACTAAATTTTTATTACATTTTTCATCGTGGCTTTCACAGACACCAATGAAAAAATAATTTAGTTAAGTTAATTTACTGGAGTGAAGGAATTTAATAAAAATGTCTTATAACATTTTTTAGAACGATACAGCACACAATCAAAAATGAAAATGCATTTTTTGGCAAAATAAAGATGTCAACCACTTCATTTATTTTACCCATTCAGGTTTAATCGTCTGTGATATCTTTATAATTTTAAATTATGTCAACAACTTTGTAAACAGTCATTAAAACTACATTAATATTTTGTGCAATAGTAAAACTGTGTACTCAAAAAATTATAAATTTAAAACAAAGTCACGTTTTCTCCATTATCTTTACGCAATCAAGAGGTCATTTTTAATTTTTCATAAATTTATGGAATTAAATAAAATGATTAACTTTGCAATTTCTGGCATCAAACGGTATTAATGCTTATTTATTCATAAAAGTTAAGATTTTTCATGTTCTTATTGGTCTTTCTACGTTTTTTTCTGGTTTTGTCGCAGTCAATCAAAACTTACGCTTGTTTGCTGACATTGACGCAAAAATGTTTTTAGTTTAATGGAAACTTACGATTAGTTATTCTCGACTTTAAATGGGTTTCTTTGAATTTCAGCTTTCTGGGTCAAACAGTTTGGATGCCGTGGATCACCAATAGATGCATGAATTTTAAATAATAATTTTTTTGTACAGAAGGGGCAAAACTGAACAACTTTTATGAATACACCACGGGTCAAATTTTAACCCCGGGTGTGCGGAGGGTCGCCGAATGTCATGCGCATTTGGGATCGAGCTGCACTTAGCGACAACTAACGAATAGTTTTTTTCGGGGCTTTATCCCTCTAGTTTATATTGTTCCCGGTAATACTGCCACAGAAACATACATAAAAGATAATCTATAATGTACTCGTGATTCCGATAATTTTAAAAACATTTGCTGTGCTTTCTATACCTGGTTTCTAAAAAACAAGCTTTCCTTTTAAAAAATTACATTTTGGTTTAAATTGAAGAATATTGAAGTCGTTATACTGTTCCAATGTTTAAATATAGTTGGTAATAGCAATAGATCAATGGTATGGTAGAGGTTCAGCAGTAATAAATAAAAAAGATGATGGTGCATTTTTCCAGAATGCGGATTAGATACTAAATGGGCCACCAAATTGTTTTTGCTTCACAACACCGTATGAATATTGGTTGTATTATGTACTTTTTTGCTTGTTAGTTAAGAGATAGTGCATTTTGATGAATAAAAAAATACACGCTGTTAGGTTTTTCTGCAAGAAAAATCCCAGTTTGCACCTATTGACAGGTAAGTGAAGTGTCATTTCATATGCTGTGACAATTATAATCAATGAAAAAAATTTAACAATGAGTTTATGCATAATATATTTGCATAACATAATACAATGCGTCATAAGGATTAGTATGGATATAATTATCTTTACCTGCTACAATACCAATAAATGACCATCTGCAATAATTACTAAATTTCAATATCATTATCAAATTATCATGAAACCAGAGAAAAACCTCACGTTGATAGCATTTCTTCCAAAAATAGTTAGTTTTTTCAAGTTATTACAGAAAAAATTAAATTGGATAATTTAACTTCGGAAAGGGTTCATAAATAAAAGCGAAATGCAAGATACATCACAGCAAAAGTGTCCACTACGAAAAGGAAATGTAAATTTGCATTGACCTCTGCACATAACTGATCCCCTTTTATTTTTTTAGCCGTTCATCAAACATTATGGTTTCTACTATGTATAATATGCAATAAGTAAATACTCAATGATATATTCTAGAATTTGTTGCATTGTCTCCAGTTTCTCCATTTATTTCAGATCTAACATAACCATTTTATATCCATTCAAAATTACTTCATGTAGATTTACTGTATTTATCTTATGTATTCAGAATCCTGCCATCAAATTATTGCAGTGATAAATGTTACAACAAACGCATCAACATTGCGATTATTCATAATTTAATCTAGATTCAATCACGGTAACCAGTGAAAATATACAAATTATTTTTCAATTAAAGATATCTTAGCTACTCTCTCCTAAACATATTCTAAAAAACATCTATGATGACCTACTTATTCAGCTTTAAACCTAGCGTCCCTTGTTAAATGAATTCTAAAATCCATATAATTATACAAAAACATAGAAATAAAGGAAAGAATGAACGCAAATTAGAACTGCTTGTCTTTCATCAGATATGAGCAACATAAATATAAACCGTAGTTATAGTTATTGAGCAGTCTGGCAATTTGTATCAAAATCTAAATTACAAATGGGCTTACGCAATACCTTTGAATGCCAAACCAGCCATCAATTGTTCTCGCCATCAAATAAATAAAACCGTAATCTTATCTCCAGGAAGCGTCGGTTGATTTGCATAGAATTTTTTTAATATTTCCGCTCTAGCTACAATGTTCAGAAAAGAATCCAGAAGATCGGTAAGCAAAGATACTTTAGAAGTGTTTGTATTTGTGTCCTCTTATTCATGGTTTGATATTGATGCACTATGGTTGCAAAAAATATAGGTCTTTATAACCAGTTAATCAATATCGCATATCAATAATACACCAAAATTATTTTAGTCTTGCTTTTTTACTTTCACGTAATTAATTACCTGGAAAAGAATTAATAGAATACAGTAACACTAGTAACATTAACTAAATATTGCAGTGTCAATTAGATTAAATAATGATAATTCTCAATTGCTAGACCAAAACGCCGCATGATAGAAATAATATCGTAAAACTATGACATGTGACAGACAGATGCGTAAACTCCATTACTTTAGGAAGAAAATAATTAGTCTAATAATATTTGGCCAAAAAATAATCTGCGGTGGAAATTTACAATTTAACAATATTTAAAGTGGAATATTCTACTTGCTGAGATATGCTTCTTTGAAACAGATCGTCTTTATATTTATTCGAGGAAAAGTTATAAGAATGAATAATCTAAAATACGCTATTATTTTGCATGATAACCTGCATTCAAAAGCTTAGTAAATTAGATCATAGTATACATACATTAGATATGAGATATAGCCTAGCAATAAAATTAAATAGCTGAAAATCTACTAAGAAAATTTTAATTAATTTAATTTTAATACTTCAGTTTTCTAATAATTTTTTAAAGAATCAATAAATGAAGTTGAGCTTATTGATAATAAGACAATGACTATATATTGCACAATTTGGGCAGTGACCAATCTTTAAACTGTTTTCAAACACAAAAGTGTGGAAAATTTAAAAGTAATAAATATTTTTGCAGAACCAAGAAATCCTGCATTGTGAAATATGTGATTTTCGTAAAATAACTCAAGAATTTCATGGAGTTTCGGTATTTCAATCTCATGTTAAAGAATGCAGCATCCTTGTTATTTATAATTGGGCTTTGTTTTAATTATGTTTATGAAACTTAACGGTAAATTTTTAGTAGACACGTCACGACATCGGTGGAAGATTATATCGTCTTTTAAATTAATCGAATATTATACTTGGTGTAAGTTATTAGTTTCTATCCTCAGTACAATAATTGTAGGGATGAAATTTAATATTAATGAATCAATTTAAAAAAAATATATGCAATATATTTAAAATTCAAATATTTCAGTAAAAATAAACTTCTTTTGATAGATGTAATTTTATACATCTTAAAGTTTTTGCGTATGCTAAACGTCGTAAAATATTTTTTGTCAAAATATTTAGATGTATACGATAAGAGAAACCCCTCCAGGTAGAGAATAACAGCGATAATGAATTACAAGGAAGAAGCGAAAATGCAATGACTACTGATCACAAAATAAAAACATACATTCTAATGGGGAGCCAATAATAATTCAGAAAGGCTAGTTAGTGCCTGTAATTCTTAGTAGATTTTTTATAGACGAAAAATCAGTTAGACGAATGAATCATTTAGTCGAAAATCATTAGTCGAATAACGATTTAGTAGAAACTAGCTAGTCGAAATCAAATAGTAGAGTCGAATTTACTTTTTCTGCATTTAATTTACATAGTACATTATATTTCATTGGCCACATTTGAGATCTTCTCGGTGCGATTACTACTAAAAGTCGTGTTAGATGGTAAAACTGTAACCTTTTACCTCAGGTCGTGGCTTTGTTATTGGACCAAGTTCAGATAATTGTATTACTATTTAAAGCATAAATACTCCCTGCATCTGGTAAACCGACATACCGACATATTGTATTGATGCTTTATCAGTGCATTCTTATGGCAGAACCCGAAAATGTTCTTCCTGTCTCTTATTCGGTCTCTTTTCTAGAACTAAATACGTCAACCAGAATGCAATCTACAATGCATTGTAGGTACCGCCACCGAACACAATCAAACAAAACAAATTGGCAAATATAAAAAATGTTAAACGCGCAATAGATAATATGATGGATGATACGTGACTCCTTGGAGCAATTTTTTGCCAATACGACATTTTAAAAAATTGCCGTTTTCGTCTATGTAGGTTCATTTGACTAAGTAGGACCTCGACTAGTAAAAAAATTTCGACTAAGAAAATTTGTCTATAAAAAATCTACTATGTGCTACATGGCACTAAGTAAATTTCTGAATTATTATACCGACCCTTATAATGAAAAAAAATCCAAAAAATGCGCCATTACATCCATCTAACTTCAAATACGCAATAAAAACTTTGATTCCGATTAAATAAAAATATGTCTAGATCCAAAAGCGTTTGACATAGCTTTGGTAGTGCTTTATAATAAATTTATGTCTTTTAAAATTCTTTAATTTGGATTTTTTGTTGTTATTTAAACTACTTTCGATTTTTTGGACCTAATATTTATTCTAAAACTAATAAAAAGAGGGCGTTGAAGATGAAAAATTTAGTGACCCTACAAAATTACAATGGGCAGAGATTAAATAGCTCTATATATGTAGTTCAATTTGCTATATTTATCATTCAGTAAAATGATCAATGGGCATTCAAAACTTTATATTTCATCTTGACTAAAGCCACATCAGATGTACAGTTTCAAAAAGTCATATCCAGCAGAAAAAAGGTGTTTTAGGAAAAAAGGATTTAGCACCTAACAACTTTCGTGGACAGCATTAATAAGGTAGAGTTCACAGACTAACTGTGCATACAGCAGCATAAAAAACAGGGAAGCAGAGCAGAGAACATCATAATCATGATTATCTTACTGTACGGTGCATAAAGCGCGAACGGAAATGCACTTGCTCTATTTTTCTGTCTATCTGAAACCTGCTTATTCGGTATCCAAAAAACAATTACTTTCAGCTAATCCTATTTTATATTTAATTTATTCGTTAAGTAGCATCCTACTAATAATTTTCATCAAAATCAATTTATATTTGAAAATGTAGTCTTCCATCAATTATGCGCTATAAATCAATTTATGCTCCAATATATCAGTAATGCTCAATATCTACGTGCCAAATTGAGAAACACTTGCAATTTTCAGACGAATCAGAAAATTTTTCGAAAATTACCAACTTCCGCTCCTCGACTGCATCGTTTTATAATTATTTTCCTCTTTTTTCATCAAGTGGGCGACATGGATTTTAAATAGCACATGCTGCCTTTGAACAGCCCCAAATACTTAATTGCTGACATAATTGCTCTACTTTGAAGATTACTTTCTCGCGACAGCTACGTCGTAGCGAAAAATTCGAACGGGAGGCGTTAGGTAATGACCAGGTCTTTGACACAACATTCTCAGTTTACCGCTACGGCTTGGGAACTGCCGTTAAATTAACACTCAATTAAGGTAGCAATTATCGAAATGATTAACCTTTTCCAAATTTTGTTTTCAGGTGTTGTTATTATTTGACATAATGGCTAAAAATAAATAAAAATACAACTAATGATGCCACATTACAAAGTAATTTAAAAATTGCTCCAAACTAGTTAAACTTCACCTCACCTACCATACGCTTGATTTTGGGGCTATTCAACTAAAAAACACGCAATTGTTATGCACTGTACAGACAGTCGACGACTAAAGCCTTAAGTTCCTACCTCAAAATTTAAAATATGATACATTTCAGAACAAATAAACTTAGTCTCGTTTATTTTTCTTGATTTTGTCCGTCTGGTTTCTTGACATTTCCCACAAAAGAACATTCTATTTTGTTTCTCCTGTAACAAAATAAACAGATAAATATCGTTTTTGTAAATGGGCATAGAGTTGTGGCTTTTTATTTCAATTTGACTGTGACGATCTTATTTAATTGTAGAAAATTTCCTTTACTAAGATAAATAAGCTTCCACTGAACTTTTATTTATCAATATTAAGTCTAAACTTAAATATATCAACTATAAAATCTAATTGGGAAATAAGCTCAACAACGAAATGCAAATAAACTGGCTTTATATTTTGGATGTGCGCAACTTTGACGTATATAATAAAGAGGTTAATAAAGTAAAAAAGGAAATTTTTACAAGTGCGAAATTTTTTCGTTTAAATGTTTTTGCTTTTCCTACATGCTTTCTCCATTATTTAATCATCGAAATAATAAAATGTCGTTTAAGATAAATAATGTAAGTTCCCATTTTGTCTCGAGAACCATGAGTCGTCATCGTTTCCTGTAATAAGTGCACTTTTACAACTATTTTCGCGGAAGCGCCTACATTTTACGCTAGTTAAAGTGAACTTAATGAATAATATTTAAGATTATATTCATAGTTCAAGATTTTAAACTAGAATTGTATCAAAGTTCAGATGTTAAAGTTCTAACATCGCAATTCAGTGCTCATCGCGCCAAAAAACATTTTTATTAGTGCCCTTCTTACGCCGATAAGATTTACTTGACTACCATATGATATTATTGAAGAACAGGTCCTTGGTCCATACTTTAAACCGAGTAAAATTAATAATGGAAAAACGCAAACTGGGATGAACAATTAGTTGACAGGGACTAAATCTGGGAAGAGTCGTTGCAGCCGTTTTACTTAAACCGTAAATAACTATAGCGACTTTTTAATTTATCAATTTTTTCAATATTTCAGCTATTTACCGCTGTAATAATGACAGTTATCGTCTAGAATACACAATGACAAAAAATAAAAGCAAATCCTTTCAGTAAGGATATAATAATACATAACTCATGGGCATCAAATTTTATAACAGATTTGTATATGCCAGCACAGACAAGGTATCAAGCTTGTGTAGTAATGAACAAAAATATATCGTTTTACCATGACTTTTACCATTTTGATTACTTTGTTACTTACGATGACCTACAACCTTGTTTAAATTTTTCTCCCTAATCCAGTTTCAAATAATAAGAAATTTTGGACAAAAAATTGTTAAATCCCAAAGGTACGGCATATTTCGTTGTGTTAGTTTTTTTATTGGTAATAACGAGTAGCATATTTGATAATTTGGAATGCCTATTTACTTTGCTGCATATTACATTAAATAATAGATTTTGACAATTCAATGTACGTCGAAGTAAACAGCGATGTAATTATGTAAAATGATCATCGTTTGGGACATTATGAATGATGTAAATTTCTTTAACTATTTATCATATTTTTTCAAAGGATATCATAATTGACAAAATGGGTTTGAAAATCTAATACAATATTTCTTACTTGCTGCTTGCATTATATCTCTGCTCCAGTTTACATAAATTCTGAACGTCATCTATCGAACTTATTACACAATAAAACCGTTTGATTTTCCTTTGACCTTGAATTCCATATCATTTATCATTATCAAATTTGCCGAACTTTAAAAAAAAAGACAGTCATTTATATATTCAATAAACATTTATGTAAATATTAAAACGCAATAAATTTATTAACAGCTAATTATATAATATATTTCTCTTAATTGATTTGATTTCACAAAAATTGACGACGAAATAATATGTCAAAATGTATCCTGAAGATGACGAAATAACATGACGATATTTACGGACTGGAAAAATTATAATAATATGCAGCATAATATCTTCATCCGAGTATATTTTTTACACTCTCGTTTATTATATGCACCAATGATGGTTACTTTACTTTTCATGCGGAAATTTTATTTTTTTCTATTCTTGGTTTAATACGCATAATACAACATTGTACAATATGAGACATGATTTTTATTGCGTTTGTTTTGTCCTCATTGATTTACGAAAATGATAGAAAATAACCTTTTCTACGATATCCGGAGGCTTTTGAAGAAAAACACAACATATAACCTTCAATTATTAAAATTAAGTTCAAGATAGTTTAAAAAATTTTCTCAAAAGTTTTTCGACACACGCAATTTAGCAGCACATTTGTCTTTATGTCGTCTTTACATTACAAAACCCGTAAAAGTCTGTTGCAAAATCCGAAATAATGGAATACACCGATTAAACGCTGTATTTAATTGTTGATTCTTGAAAGAAATTACGTTAAAATTTGGCTTAATTACTTTCGTGTTTATTTTCATGCAATTTTTTAAAATAAAACTTTTTTTGGAAAACAGGAACTACTAAGTTACTTTCAATTAAGCTAACATGTGCGGCTCAGCATCACCTTCACTGAAAAATTTTCCTTGAATTTACAAAAATATTCTTGCCTTTTGTTGCATTTAATGGGGTAAATGACAGACTTGCCACAGGTTGTCAAGAGTAATATTCAGTAGAAGAATTACTTTCTGTTGAAAAATTATTTTCAGTGCTTTAAGTTAATAATTTATTTTAATAAAATATTTTAATTTAATGTCATTTAACTTATAAAATAATTTAATTTCGTATAATTTATACGAAATTATTATAAGCAATAATATATAAATTGCTATAAGCAATCAAACTGCATAAGAAATGGGCAGATTTGTAACCAAAGATGGATGGGATTTTCAACCAGTAGTTCAGATAACAAATGGATATAATAAATATCGTTGCACAAAAATAATATTCAACACACTCGACAATATAATATTTATACCGTCATAGCTGAACTTTTTGAAAATAACCTACAGACAATAGAAAAGGCTCATTTATGTACAGAGCGATAGAACACGATTTTTCCTTGTGTAAAACTGTTTGCTACTTTAGACCTTTTCTACTTTCCAGTTTCTTTTCAGTTTATTTTTGTGTTTGCTAGATAGCAATTGTCAATGAATTAAACTATAAAGAAACTATTCTTTAAAAAGAAATGGAGAAAGCAATGAAGTGTTCATATTTGACGTATTCACTGCGCTGATAATTATCATCTAAGGAAGCTTTTGCTACTTATTGTTAAATGTTTTTAAATTAGACTATTAAAACTTTTCACTTTTAGGCTACTTTGTTGTATTTAATTTTATCCAGATTTTCAATAAACAAAATCACCAATGTATCCTAAGATATTTTCCTATTTCTGCTTGTCTTGTAGAGTGTTCGCGATAAAAATTTAAAAAAAGATAATTTTTCAGGTAAAGCTAGGTCGTTTGTTTAATTGATCTTCTTTAAAACGGATAAAAAAGATTATCACAGGACAATCGAATTTCGAATTTTATTGAACTGTTTTGTAAGCTCAATTGTGATTTAGTTTTTGATACCAATTGCCAAAATGTAAAAGTGATGGATTGTTTAGGTTATTTATGGTGCTCGTACCTGAAAGCCAACATGAATTGCTAATTTAAAAAACTTGTCCTTTACATTTTCGTTTTTATATGATTGATTACCTCATTTTTGATATTTAAGTTACAAAAAAACCTATATATGAAGTCAGTCAAATAAGTAGGTTTTTAGATTTTTCATTTGGAATTACTTAAAGAAAAAATAGGTAGAAATTTTTCAATCAAAAACTCTTTTGATAGTTTAACTGTTGTCTTTATGCAATCCTAATATAAGTATGAAGAATTGCAATGTTAAAAGTTATATGATGTCTTTACGCCGGCCATCTTATATCTACACGGGATGGTTGCTTATTTGAACAGCGAATTAACTACAAAAGCAGTAAGTAGTAAAATTATACCAAATGATTCAACAAATTAATTTAAGATAATGTCATAAAGCATTTATCTCATACATCTAAAACACGAATGTCGGAAAATATCATATAAGACATGAAAGTGGTTCAGTCATGTACAGGACAGAAGGTAAAAGTTGCATTTTCTATTGATGATCAAGAATTGTTGCACTAATGTTTATGATAAATCCGTCTAATCTCTTAACCCTTTTGTCTGAATACAAGCATGTATCTGCATTTTTTCGACGCTAAAAATATTATGTTACAATTGTTGTATACATTTTGTGAAACATTGTGACAATATATTGATGAAGATTTTCTGCGGTTATTGTTGATAAGCAGGCAATATTATATTCGCAGGTAAACATGATTGCATCAATATAAATCGGTAGGTTTTAACGCATTGAAGTAGTTTGGGTATTTTAATATATTGTTTATTTTTTTTATTGACTGTCATCTTTATTAATTTTATGCTAATGTATTTTGTGTCATATCTCTGTGTTCGTTTATGGGGCATTTGCTTGAACTAAAAGCTAACGGCATATAATTGACAATATTTGCCATTTTTAATTCATTTTATTTCTTCTTACTTTTTTATTGTGTCATTTAACCGGAAAACCAATGTATAAATGTTTTCATAAGAATAACGTTTTTAGAGTGAAAGAATTTACCAAAACTTTCCATTAGTTAATATTTACTAGATCAGTACAGTACACGATCAAAAATTAAAAGGTCTTCTTTAGTAAAAACTAGTTGGCAAACATTTCATTCATTTTATGAATTTAGGTTTAAACTTTCAAGATGCATTTATAGTTATAACCAAATTCAACAACTTCGTAAACATTTATTTAAAATTAATTATACAATATAATTTTGTAAAATAGTAAAAATGGATACATCTAAAAAACAAAGGGACTATTTTTGCATTATTTTTGCGCTATCAGGAACACATTTTAAAATCTTCATTCTTTTAAGGAATTTATAGATTAA
>JAQFYG010004195.1:0-11339 GCA_034694325.1 Entomobrya corticalis | reverse complement strand
TATATAGTCTGTGCAATCCATAGTCAACAGACAACTAAAGCTGGATATTTATATGCTGATGATAAAGTTAGCGTTATGATGCTATATGCAATAAGTACATCGTTTTGCTTTAGAAGATTTCACCCCCATCCCTGTTTCTATCCCTTTGTTCCTCATCCTCATCATCTTCTCCCCAGGCAAAAGCAGCTCTCATACTTTTTATCCCACACTGAAAAATTTGAGATAGCAAAGCAGTAGGAGAGGAAAATGAAAACGATGCGATATATTATTATAACGCTTTTCTAGTAAACTGGTAATAAAAGAGTGAGATAGCGTCAACGACAATGAAGATCGTTTTTACCAGGAAGCTTTAGCGATTCAGGCACTGGACTAGACCAGAGACCAGAAAGACGAGAGACAAGACTAATGCTCTATAACAGATATAATATTTTTCTCATGCAACTGCAACATCATTATGCTATTCGGCAACAATGGAGAAGTGGAAGCAAGCAAAGGAAGAATATTATATCATGTATAATATTTCACCGTTCATCCTTCATTCCTCTTCTTGACTGCTTGCTCATTGTAGCCGTTTTTTTTTCAAGAGAATCAACAAGACATGCTTTTCCATATAACAAAATTCTTTTTGTGAATTTTCTGTATGTAGCCCACACATCCGTCGTCGTCCTCCATCTCAATATATACTCGTTCACGTACCAAGACCAAGTGTTTTACATTGCCCACATTTGGACCACTACTCCTGGATTGGATACTATTTGATGTTAAAGCAGGACAGGGAGGACGGGATCGTATAGTGCGTGTGTAGTTGTGTGTCTGTAATAAATAATCATCATCATAATAATAAACAAAAAAGACAACAATGTACAGTGTACAATCATGTTACATGGTACACAGTCAGTACACACACACGGTTATAGCCTATAATGTGCAAATGCTATATAAAACTAGAAAATGCATAGGTAAAGTATAGAAGAAGGGGAAAGAAAGGAAAAAGGGTACTTTTTTCTATAGGAGGAGGATTGTTATCCGTTCTTATTTCATTTCTGAAATTCTAGCTCTCTCTCTGTTCTTCTCTGACAGAAAGGAAGAGAGGGGAGCCCTTGGTAATGAAATGTTGAAAAAATGAAATGTAAAAATTTCTGCTGCTATGCGCTTCATGTCCAAGGACAGCGGACAGGGACCACGGGACCAGGGAGAGAAGGATATATTAAATATAGGCAGTCAGGCAATAATGAAGGGTGACGGAACGGATCCCGATGATCATGATGATGATGAAGCTCTGCATAACAATTCTGAGAAACGCTTTTCCTCCAGAGTAGCAGCATCATCCACGCAAAACTTACAACAATACTGATATACATAGGGCATCATAGTCATCAGAATATAGCTTTTCCCAGTGTACTTATATCCTCTGAAAACAAGTCTATTCACGATATAGAGAGATATTACTACTATGCGTTCTTGGAATAGTAACAGGGAAAGAACAAAAGACATCTCTGGTTTTTATATAAGATTCTTTGACTAAAACACTGGGAAATTATGATTGTGGTATTTTAGGAGAAAATTAAATTATATTTAGAAAAAAATATATGATAATATTTTAACTGCTGTTATAAGACTATACAGTATAGACATATAGTAGTGGCAAAGTAGCCCGTTGACTATGGTGTTGTGTGTGTTCCTTTGTGTGTTATTTGCCCCAAAGGAAGGACTGTAATATTGCACAGCGTCAATTTGCATTATGATGTTTGCTCTTTGTGCCATTCTCTGTGATCAGATCTCATTTCACATTTAATAAAACACGAATAACTTTTTATAATTTAACATTTTTGAACGGAAATCGTTAAGACTTTTGAAATGATTATGTGATATTGTGACAAATTTTAAGCTCAATGTGATCATTGTTTTAAAAAGTGAAGTTTGTAATTCTTTAAAATTATAAAAATTTATGACACGTGCGCTCAAGCTTAATTCAAGCGGTATTTGCTGACGAGTGACAAATTGACACTTAATTTGAATTACTGAACTTACTACGTTAATTATTATGTGAGCTTTATTGAATATTCTCAAATGAAAAGATATACAACGGAAAATATTTAGAGAAAGGCTTAAAGTATGCCATCCTGTGTCACTACAAGACAAAGTGCAGCATCTGCACCTGTCGTTACTGATAGTGGTGCAGGAGGAATTTCGAACATGACCACTGGTAATTCGGGAGGATCGATGATAGGAATGCCACAGGCACCTATAAATGGAAATGCCGTGATGGGTTCCATGCAAAATACTTCACCGCAACAGCAACCAAGTCCCTCCACCGGTATTAACAACAATAATAGCCCAATGATGAACAATCCGGAGGCGGCCCAACAGTTTTGCCTTCGATGGAACAGTTATCCGGCTACGGTTGCAACTCAATTGGCGGCTCTTAGGGCAGCTGAGGATTTTGTTGATGTGACTTTGGCTTGTGATGGAAGGCAACTTCGAGCTCATAAACTTGTTCTTTCCGCTTGTAGCCCTTATTTTATGCAGCTTTTTAAGGTGAGTGGAAGGATTTTTTAAAAAGATTACTGGAGTCAGAAATTATTGACGGACAATTCTTAACTGTGTGTAATTTATAACAATTTACAGAGTACTCCATGCAAACATCCCGTCATTTTTCTCAAGGATGTCGGATTCCGTCAATTAGTAGCCTTATTGGAGTTCATGTACGCTGGAGAAGTAAATGTTTCTCAAGCCGAATTGCCAGCGTTGTTAAGAACGGCGGAGGCTTTACAAGTTAGAGGATTAGCTGACACAACACCTAACAATAGCTTTCCCTCTCCTCCAAAACCGGTAATTACAATAATTGAATCAGTACAAGTTTGAACGCTCTCAAAATCTAATTTAATCTAATAATATTAATCTGTTACAGGGATTTCCACAAAGTTTCGCAAGTCCTGGAATAGATCAGAACACAATGTCAGGCTCTCAAAACGCCCAAAATCAAGGGGAAGCGGTAGATCCTTCAACTGGAAATATTTTCTCGGCTCAAAATGCAACAAATGCACCTTGTGACACTTCAACAAATCCATGCTCAAACAACCCTAGTGGCAAACGCTCACAACACTCGTCCGTCGGAAAACACGAAGAGGAGGAAGAGGATTCCAATGATTCACAGGAGTTTGATGTAAATTTTTATTTCAATATGAAACAGCAAATTTTAGAGCTTTATCATCAAGTTTTGTATAATTATATGACTTTTTAAAATCTGTATCAGATGGGCTGCATGGAAGATGGATCAAAACCAGAAGGATATTTTAATGATACTGGATCTTTATCACAACAATTTGACGGAACAGGTATATTACAGGAATAAAAGTACTCACATTATTTGAAATAATACATTTGAAAGTCAAACTGATAGATACATCTATTTAATTATCAAATAATTCAGGTGAGGAGTTTGGACAAACTATTGGTGACACAGGGTCCTTCGACTTATCTCAGGGTGATCTCGCTAACGAATTACTGACCGGTGAAAACCACACCGATGAAGAAAGTGAAGATGTGGAAGAAGATGAAAATAGTCTTGACTGCAGCAAGGATCTGGCTGGATTTCCCAACGATGGCTCTTTTGGACAAAATCTTGATCTTGGTGGATCTCCTAACGGTGATGCACCAGGAAACGCGGCTGGATCCAGTGGTATGCCAGGTCTTGAACCAGGACAACTGTCAAAGTCTGCAATGGCAGGAATTTTACCGCCTCCGTTACCAGGAATGGGTGGCGGTCGTGGAAGAAATCGCTTGGCAAGATCAATGTTTCCCCTACAAGGCGCTACCTATCACGGCGCTCAGCAATGTCCTTACTGTAACAAGCACTTGAGTAATGTTGGAAACTGGCGGAAACATGTTCTCACAATGCATTTTGCTCGAGAGAAAGTGTTCAAGTGTGAAATGTGTCCGAGCACTTTCAGAACCACCGAGTATCTCCAGAAGCATTACGTTCGTGTCCACAATTTCCCACAAAAAATGACAAGAAAAAAGATTAACGAGAAGCCATGAGCTTTTGAAAGGGGATGATGCATAAACTTTAACGAGATTACTCGGATTTTTATACTTCCTCCACCTCCATTTATAAAAAGTATTTTTCATCGTCATATGATGATTTCCCGGTTATTTAATTTCACATAGTAAATTATCGTAAAGACTGGATAAAAAAGTTGAATCAAAGACAAAACATATTAGAAGCTGATATGAGAAAACCAATCTTTGCGTCCAATAAGCAATTTAATCATGCGTGCCATTTATGTTCATTATAAACATGCTTTCAAAACTTTAGCCAGCATAACATAGGAGGAAAATAGGCAAACCATTTTTATAAAACCGCTTTCAGTGAGTACAATTTACAATAATTAGGAATCTTGTTCATGGAATATCAACTTGTGAATTTATTACACAAATCTTTCATCTTTACCTGTTCCTATATTTTTCTTACAACTGACAACTGATCACTTATAAATACCTCGATATCCTATTAAAATTTTTACATATAAAGATGTCTAAACTTTTATTAGTCTTGTAAAGAAATTACTTGTAGGAACCTATTTTTACTACAGGAAACTTGAGATGAATGTATCGAACTGCATTCTTTAAACGTGAAATATTTTTGGCCTTTACAACTACATCTTAAATAGAGTTAGCTTTCAAAATATCACATATAGGTACATATAGTCTTAAAATGAAAGGAAGGCCTTTTGTTGTAGTGTTATATGGTCTTCACTGTTGTGACATGATCTTCCCATTTTAAATAATCATCTCATATCTCAGTAATTAGTAACAATAACTGTAAGATAGTATTATCTACATATAGCTTTTAACTGTATATTTTGTAGGAAAAACGTGAAATAGACAGCGTTATAATTTATTGGGTAGCAGCATGTCGCCCCCAGTCCCACAGAAAACAATATTTAATAGGATTTAAAACGAATAATATTTTTAAATAATGTTGTTATTGCACCTTTTGTGATACTCCACACACCACAAAAAGAAAGTAAACTTTACCTGCGAAGTCGTCTTGAAAATTGAAGCCATTAGTTAGTTATTTTTAAGTGAACTGAACTTCCGTCTCCACAGTCTTCATCTTATCAAAACTTGAAAGTACATTTATACAATTACCCGATTGCAACTGCAACTACTCAACAAGATATTAAATAATAATTAAGTTTAAATGACTTTATATACATGATGCGCTTTCTCTTTTTACATGTTTGTAAAGAAACCAACAAACTGTATAAATTTTAATAATAATTTAGTAAATAGTTTAGTGAATTAGAATAGATAATTATAGAAACATCTTCAAAAAATACTATAATATTTACTGTTACTTCTTTCAAATGTCTATAAAATATTATTACTACCTTTATAAAAAGTCTATGAAATTTATATTATACCGTTTTGTACATCAAGTTTTTATAATAAATGTTACGTACGCTGTACGAAATACAAAAAAAATATTGAATTTTGTCATCATGATTTTCCCCGAACATTTAATTTTAATTGTCCAATTTTCTCTTTAAATGCATGCACACAATTAGAAAGAAAATTAAACTTTCACCGGTCACCGATGCGTTTGCATTTACTCAACAGGACATACCGACACACGCCGCTTCTCTGTGTGAATGTTCATTTGCATTGGCTCATGAGCTACTATAGTGAGTGCTGCCGATGAGCTATGAGCTGCTCTGCTCTCTTCTGTTTCTCTTCTTGGCTGTCAACTGTGTTTTGTTTTCACTCTCATTCCGAAATAGTGCTGGTGCCACGGCCCACACTTCCTCTTTCACTTATGTTTTGGGTTTCCGGTTAATTATTTTTTATGCATGATCACTGGTCACAATGACGTTTTAATTGAATAATTTTAAAGTTAATTGATAGTTGTAAGTAACGTAACGTGGGTTGAGAGTGAGCACTACGGAGCACAGTAGCGGTATTAATAGGTTTTTATTCACTTTAGAAGATTTTATATTAAAACGTGAAAATGTCTGACACCTGGGCAGAAATTCAGGCGTTGAAGTCGAAAAGGGAGTCGCGGAGAATACGACTGGAAGAGAGGAAAAAGGAACGAGAAGGTATTTTGACTAGAGGTTTAGTTGAAGGTTCGGCTAGTGGTTCAAGTCCTACATCAAGTCCAAGGGTCAAGGTAGATACTGGTGCAGGTAAGCAAATTTCGATAGTGTTTAGTTTAATGTGTGTTAAGTTAGATTTGAGATTATGTAGAGAAGAGGGAAGTGGTTAAAGTTGGTTGTGTTTTTTATTGTTAGATACAAAACTAGATGTTGGTGGAACGTTTGGCGGAAGTGAATCCCTTCCAACAACGCCATTGAGTGCGACTCCTGTAGACATGAAGTTCCAAAGCCCAGAAAAAGTAAAAACTGAAGCAGGTAAATTTATAAGGAAATGCGGATGAAAGAATCTGCATTATTGAATTAGTTACACTTTGTCATACGTATAATCAGTTTTAAGTGTGTTGATGGAGAACATTTATATTTTCATTTTTCAGAAGCAGAGTCCTTTACTGATGGCTCCTTTGAAGACTATGTACTGCAAACTTTATCAGACGTGGCACTACGTCTTCCGATGGATTCAAAACAGCTACTAACTACAGTAAACAGAGCATTAGACTTGGAATCTCCGGTTACGCATGTGCAAATTCATAATCTACTCCAGAAATTTGCGGTGCAACAACTTATTGGGTAAAAATTTTCTTATAATTTCTTACAGTCCATAATATAATTTCTTCACGTGCAAGGAAAAATATAATGTGCTTTCTTCTTGTTTTAGAATTGAAGAGAAACTTTCTGATGGAGGTTCCTACTTAGAGATAATTAGTGCTGATCACACGAAGTTACTCGCAATGGTACCATCAAAGCGTAAACGTAAAGGTAAGAAATATATTAAAGTTTTTTTAAAGCGTAGGGTAAGCTGTAGTGTGAGAGTGTTAAAAGTATGAAGTAATTTATTTATAATCATTCTGCAGGTGGGGGTGGGGATGAAGAGGCAAATTCAGATTATTCAGGCGATGGTTTGCCAGAGGAAAAGAAGCCACGAGAGGATGATAATGATGTTTTGGTAAGTTAAAGAATAATAGAATATAAATGCCTAGCTGTACATTAAAAAAAGGACAAATCTCAACTTATATTACTGTTGTTTTACGTAAACAGAGTCTGTTATCCCTTGCCTCAACCAGAGAAAAAGAAAATAAAAGGATTGGGGAAGAAATTTTGGAACTTTTAAGCAGGCCAAGTGTCAAAGAAAAGACTTTGGCAGAACGTTTCCGATCTCAAGGAGGGTCCACAGTTAAGGAATTTTGTCCGCATGGTACGAAAAATGAATGCAGTAGAGTTTCAACTGGGCCTAATCCTTGCACGCGGCTCCACTTTAGAAAGATTATTCAATCTCACACGGACGAATCTCTGGGCGATTGCTCCTTTTTGAACACTTGCTTTCATATGGAGACTTGCAAGTATGACTTTAATGAAATTTTCCATTGTATAAATTTTCTAATAGTTCTATATTTGGCTCACGCTATTTAAAATTTAAAATTGTTTATAGATATGTACATTACGAAGTGGACTCTGAGGATAGAGCGTCAGGTACTTCAAACGATAGCAGACTCCCTCTTCTTCCACCTAATGGGGTATCTTCAACATTAGAAGCTCAAACCACCCCCACCACTGTTTTGAACCCAGCTCAATGGATTCAATGTGATCTACGCTTTTTTGACATGACTACTTTAGGAAAATTCAGTGTGATAATGGCGGATCCGCCCTGGGATATTCATATGGAATTGCCATATGGAACGCTATCTGATGATGAAATGAGACAACTGAACATTCCAGCGCTGCAGGATGAAGGGCTTATTTTTCTTTGGGTAACTGGAAGGTAATGAAATGCTACACTAGAGTCATATAACTATCGGATTGGCATTTAAAACAGTGCTTTATTATTCCAATTCTGATCTGATTTGAATTTTAGAGCCATGGAGTTGGGACGAGAGTGTTTGGAACTCTGGGGATATGAAAGAGTCGATGAACTTATCTGGGTGAAAACAAATCAGTTGCAGAGGATTATAAGAACTGGCAGAACTGGTAAGAAACCAACATTAGTAATTAATGTTCAGTTTGAATTTGTCTAATAAAATGTGTTTATCGATTGCAGGGCATTGGTTGAATCACGGTAAAGAGCATTGTTTAGTGGGAATGAAAGGAAATCCTCCTGTCAATAGAGGTCTAGACTGTGATGTGATAGTTGCCGAGGTTCGAGCTACCAGTCACAAACCTGATGAAATTTATGGCATTATTGAAAGACTAAGTCCAGGTACCAGAAAAATAGAATTGTTTGGCCGACCTCACAATATTCAGCCAAACTGGATAACTTTAGGAAACCAGCTTAGTGGAACTCATCTTGTAGAGGACGATATACGCCAAAGAGTAGAGGTTAGATATCCTGAAGGAATTGGCGAGAAAACTGCCAAATAAATTGTATACGTTCGACTTGTAATTGTAAAATAGGGATCGTAGCGCATTCATACCACCTGCACATTATTGTAACGTTCATTTTATGAAATCTAATTGTCTTCGCTAATTTGTTTTTATCATGTGTTTGACGTATGTAAAGTTTGTACTCATTAATATTTTATTGTGTCCTATACCTTACCAATTAATTTATGATCAATGTTTAAATTTTTTTATGAAAATCAATTAAATTCCATTGCATTAAACGTATGATAAAAAGTCTTCTTGACAAGTTTGTATTTCTTCATTTAAAAAGTCCATAAAAATCAAAGTACATAATAATATTAATTGGTCTATTTAAAAGCGTTCTTAAGACAGAAAAATCATATATAACAAAGCATTTTTGTAAATAGTTTTGAAAGTAAGTTAAGTACAATATAAGCACTTTTTGTCCATCTTAATGCTACAATTTGTCATTGTTTTTTCATGTTTCTACTTTCATCATGAGGCGAACTTAGGTATCTTGCATAAATAATGCAATAAACAAACACATTCGGTAAAAAAAGTATATAATTAATGCTGATTATAGCAGTCAACAAACCATACAGTAATAAAATAATTAAAACGACATAAATGCTGGCCATATATACCTATGTAACAACGAGTAGAGATTTTCTTCAAAATAGTTTTTTTGTCAATCGTTTTTGTTTCAGATCCGATATAACAGAAAACCAAAATGACAAAGAGAAACTTTTTTAGGAATACACTAATTAGCAGAGTAGGAATACGAGTTAACAGATAACGTATTATATAAGCATTTCACAAACTATACTGACATCACACATTAAAAATAATTATGAAGAGATATAGAAGAAGGTTAATCACATAGTTCATGTTGTACATTCGAGCAATAAATAACTTTAAAAACACATGGCTATAAAAACCATAATATTATAATAACTGGGCTTCCAATTCGCATTTGGCAAAAGATTTACAGATAAATTTACAGGTTGAAGTAAGAGTTTTTTACAGAATGGGTCACATACGCACAGGTACAAAAATGGTCTCAATTTCTTTTTTAATGGCATCATTTGTTTGTTTTTAGCATTATCAGCCAACATGAATAATAACGAGTTTTTTGCATGCATGCGCCATTTTAGAACGAGAACTTTTAGAATAAAGATTAATACCTTAAAGAAATACTCGCATTTATGTATGTTTGTCATTTTTCAAACAATCAGGTTTCTAATAATTTTTTGTCACTAGTTTTTGTTTTTGATAGGCAATTCGGATTTACATTATTTTGTTCAGTGCAGATGATTATATTTTTAGACCCCTCATCTCTACGTGCATGCCTTTTAGTTAGTATATATACGTTTGTTTTTTGTTAGCATCAATCATTTAAAATGCTTTATCAGTTTTATAACTAATGTCAGTTTGTATCGATAATAATATTTTATAACAATTTATGCATTTAAAATGTATGCATTCAGTAGTAGTAACAGCCAGCTTAAAGAGAAAAACAGATTATCACTTATTTTCTTGTAATTTCATAATTATTGCTATACATAACAATTTGAAAGCATTTTTTATACAAAACAACAAACATATAACATTTATAACAATGATAAAATTAACTAGGTATTTTAGGTTCATTTCATTCGCTGGAAAATTATAATAGCCCTATATATAATCGTTTATGTCAGATATATGATCATTTATCACTTTAATAAATGTGTAGTAAGTACTCTATAGTGTTCTTGCTTGGATTATTGGAAGATAGATAAAAATCACGTTTTTTCTAAAAAAGGCTGTTAAATATTTATATTATTAATTTGATTGTTCTCATGTAATACACTTCAGGTTATTATTTTTTTAGCCCACCATGATGAAAATGACTCTATTTCTATCGTATAATTTGTTTTATTATTAGCAGCTGCATAATAAGTAGTAAGTAAATAAGTACCCATATGAATATTTTTTAAATGCTGCATGATGTGATGTGATATCTTTTCAGAAATAAATGCATCCTGAATGCATAGAAGTATTAGTACCTTAAACTTCATTCACATTCAACATAACAATTAATATTTTAAATATAATCTACCTACCTATTTTACCATTGAAAATGGTTTAATATTCTACCTATAAAACCTACCTAAATACTAAATAATTTTGGAACTAAGCCTTGTGGTGTGGTAAACTGCGACGCGAATTGACACATTCGAAATTATCGTATATATATAATAATTAGTTGCTCTCTCCTTCTGTCTCTCTTTTTCTCTTTCAATTTGGTTGGAATTGGAAAAGTATCAGTAGATAATAAAAATTGTGCTGCTCCTGCTACAGATGCAACTCGTCGTTGTTTGTTGTTGGGTTTGATGACACAACGTTATCTTCAAGCTGTATCCCAGTTAAATCTCGGATTTCATCCACGTCGTACCTGTGTATTGTAAAAACGGAAGAGAAAGTTTTAAAAGAAAGTTGTAAAACTATTTGTTGTACAAATCATAATAAAATAAAGATGTGTGTATTTGTTTGATACTCAGTCAGTTATAAACAGAGTAGTTAAATTTTTTGCTAGCGGTTGTTGTTGTATGTATATGTATGTATGTATGAACTAATGTACCTATCATCATCAGAGCCTGACTGCTGAGAGCCCGCTGATATGTGTGAGCCTGCGGAAATTTGAGATGTTCTTGTGAGAGAACCTCGTCGCGGTGTTAAGTACTGGTAATTGGCTGGTCTCACAGTTATAATTAAATTAGAACTGTTGGCTATCATCATGTCCGTTACTTGATCTAGAGATTTTCCTGCTACCTCGATTCCGTTTACTTCCAGCACCTCGTC
>JAQFYG010004194.1:0-11340 GCA_034694325.1 Entomobrya corticalis | reverse complement strand
TGTCCTTAGTTTCAGCTCTCTAGCATACGTATGTATAGCCCAGTGTAAGCTTTATGAAAAGGTGACCCAGGACAGGCGAGGCGAGCGACATGTTGGATAAAATCATATGGCCCTACAGCCAAATAATGAACACTCTCAACACCTTGCTGTAAAACGAGTTATTACTATCAATGAACCACAAAGGAGAAGCCAACTGCATTGCCAACAAGAATACACCAAAATCGTCTACAAAGCTATCTCAATAGTCAATTGCGAAAGAAAATTGAAAAGGACCGCGCTTGGCCCCCAGCGTAATAGCGTCCTGGAATGATTAGGCTTGCCCCCACTCTAATAGCGTCCTGGAATGTTTAGGCTTGGCCCCCAGCGTAATAGCGTGCTGGAATGTTTAGGCTTGGCCCCCACCGTAATATCGTGCTGGAATGTTTAGGCTTGGCCCCCAGCGTAATAGCGTGCTAGAATGTTTAGGCTTGGCCCCCTCCTTAATAGCGTGCTGGAATGTTTAGGCTTGGCCTCCAGCGTAATAGCGTGCTGGAATGTTTAGGCTTGGCCCCCACCGTAATTGCGTCCTGGAATGTTTTGGCTTGGCCCACACCGTAATAGCGTTCTGGAATGTTTAGGCTTGGCCCCCACCGTAATTGCGTCCTGGAATGTTTTGGCTTGGCCCACACCGTAATAGCGTTCTGGAATGTTTAGGCTTGGCCCCCTCCGTAATAGCGTCCTGGAATGTTTAGGCTTGGTCCCCAGCGTAATCGCGGATCCCCAGCCGGAATTCATTCAAGATCCCGACCCTGTTCCTCCAGTAATTAGTGAGGAATATAATGTAGACGGGCGGGAAAATTAGCATCACCGTCTCAAAAAAATTAAGAAAAACATCTTAACATATAATTTCTAAAGGCAATCTTAATGACGTCCACTAAAGAAAACGGAAATGAATCGGCTTTGAAAAATCTAGAAGAATTGAAGAAATTCTATGAAAAGATACAGTCAAGTCTGGCATCATTGCAAACAAGGATGAGAAGCAACAGATTACAGAAAGGAAGCAATAAGGAAACTCCTTTTCGTGCAAGAAAGAAAAAACGTCAGCAAAGCAGAATTTTGATGAATATCAACGAGCAACTAACGCTTCAATAACTTAAAAATGACCGTTTAAATGAATATATATGGATACAGAATTGAAAACGAAAGTAGTGGAAGTGTAATCAAAGCGGGATTACTAGGTCAACGAGGTCTGCTATGGCAAAAGGGCCGAAAAGCAAAATGGCAAAATAAACCAAATTAAATCAAGTCCTGAATCTACTATCCCTAATCCCTGCACAGATACCTTCATCTGTCGTTGGTAAGGCCAAACATATAATAGCGATTGGTTGATGAGAGCGCTTCAAAGAAATCCACGTCTCCACAAAGAAAACGTACCATTCCACTATTCATTAGTGATGAGGAGGAAGATGAACAAGAGATTCTTAGCAGTGATCGAGGGGAGGCCGCTAACAAAGACAGCAAGATGAATTCTAAAGGAGAAGGGAAGGACCAAGGAAAAAACCTAGAATTCAACAGGCGATAGAAGAATCACGGAATGAAACTAAGTTGCGGATGAAGGTTGCTGACATGAAATAGTTGTGAACCGGAATGTAATGTGATTAAGATTAACCTGGGAAGTGAGTACGAGTAATCCGGTGTTATTGGTGGATTAAAAGTGGAAAGTCAGAGATACTGAAGATCATGTGATAAATATGGTCGCTAGTACTCTAGTACTGATATGGACAAGCTTGCTGATTCTGGAGGCTGCCGTGCCAAAAATGCTGCAGAAGAATTAAACACGATTATAACTGAAAACCATGTGGAATCATCCAGTTTGGAACAGGGACAAGCTCAACCTTATCTCACCAGAGAGGGATATAATGCATTTCTACACAATGAAGAATGAATAAGAATGAGCAACAAACGAGGACGATGATGATGTCTGGCCAGCTCTCAAGATTTCTTCAGTTCAAGGATATCACCCTAATCTATCTGCCCGATAACGACTTCGCCACATCAGCAATAACAATGAAGAAAATGTCATTATTACTAATAGTAATACTCAGGAGGAAGAAATGTTTCGAGTTTTTCGAGATGCTCAGGTTACGGACAAAGTGGATCTGTCAGTGGACAAAGTGTAATTACTCAATATTGTAGTCAAGGTAGTCAAGTAATGCTATATAAGTCTGACCTTTCAAATATATTGTATTTATGCAATTGTGTAGTAATGTATAATTAAATTTATTTGTTAAATACGTAGGTAGAGAGTATAAATTTTTAAAGACAGATTCGTCGTGTAAGTATCTGTCTGTAGGTTCATGATTTTTTTCTTTGTTCTCAAAGTTTATGAAAGAATTTATTTTCTTTAATTAATTAACTTATTGTTGTTCCGTATTTAATATATTTGATCAACCGACGTAATGCTTTAAAGTTCATATATAAAATAAAGTTGGTTTGTTTTTTGAATTGATTGAAAGCTAATGTTTATAACTTGTTCACCATCATGATTAATGAATGATTAGACAAAATCAATAGACGAAGTATTATTTTGTTGTGGCATTTAGTTCATTTTAATTATCACAATAATATATCAAAACACAATCTCTCGGTCTCAACAACCTTGGAATTTATTTATCTGCTTTAAATTAGCTTAATGTACATAAAAAGTGTAATTTTCAGTAAATTTTGAAATCGATTTTTTACATTGATAAATCTGGTAAATAAGGTAGACCCTTGGGTTTGAGATAAAGCGTCCGTGAGGATTTTGGAATAATTACTGTACAGGTAGATCGAAGTGCTAATAGTTCACCAAAAAGCAGAAAATCATTTTGTAAATGATAAACAATAGTAGATAGTAGATTCATATATCCAAAATTTTAGTCTAATGAATTAAGTCGTCGGTCATAAACAACAGAAAGATGACACGAAGATGACATAACAGCAGTTAGCTCATCAGTACCAGCATCAATTCATCCATGAATTTTAATGAAGTGTCGGAGTATTTAGCAGCAACTTGATTCCGTATTTATAATCAGTCGCATGCCAGTTTTATTGCATGACAAGAATCTCAAAGTCGCCCATCATCCTTATAATGCTGTCTAATTACAATAAATGCAAATAATAATAATAACAAATTCTCAAAGGTTTAAAGTTAAAGTGGCAACATTCACAATAAAAAACGCATATTTACCTCCAAGTTCAATTATCCCATTTGAAAAAGACAAAGCATCACAAATCTTCTGCACGAGAAGTGTCAAGTAACAAGTAATTATGCTAATATTATAATAATCAATGCCTGCACACAGGCAGGCGCTCGTAAATTTTCTCCAGTTATAATTCCAGCTTTTTAGTTTCAAACCTTCTTCAATAAAAGATCTCCGAGATAATATCCTCATCTTCTCTTCACATTCGTTTATTAAATTTAATTGTTTCTCTCCAAATATCAGAATGCCCCATCAAAGTATTTCCAGAAGCCGTCTTCCTCATCCTTATTTTTTGAAGGATTGTGCTAGATTGTTTAGGCTTGGCCCCCAGCGTAATGGCGAGCCAGAATTCATAAAGATCCTGACCCTGCTTATTATGTATTTAATGAGGATGAGAATATGGATGAGTGATAAGAAATAGCACCACCGTCTCAGAAAAAAAAGAAGAAAAAAAGATCTTCATGTTGGATTTCTAAAGGCAAACTGAGAAAACGGAAATGAATCGGCTATTAAAAAATCCAGTGGTCCATCCAAAATTGAAGAAATTCTATGAAAAGATATAGTCTGGCATTACTGCAAAATAGGATGAGAAGGAACAGAAGGGAAGCAATAACAAAATTAGCAGCAAAACTTAAAAGTAAACCAAATTAAATCAAGTCCTGAATCTACTATCCCTGCACAGAAACCTGTACGATTCGTGTACGATTTAATTTCAACTTGTTCATTTCTAGCTTAATTTCATTTTTATGAAGACATGAAGTACAGTAATTTAAAAAACTGGTAGAAACACAGAAACATTATGCTGCATATGAAATTAATTTGAATTATATCAAAAACTGTCCGAAATTTATAAAAATTGGAGAAAAGTACAAAGAAACTGTTCCGGAGACAAAGGTATTGAGTATTGAGTATTGAACTTTATTTAACGTGTCATTGTGTATAAACTTTGCTGATTTCCAAACAATAACAATACAGACTCTGAGTTACCTCAGCAGTTTCATCAGCAGGTAGCCGCATCAAATCAATCATAAACAACAAGAAAGTAAAAATATGCGATTACATGCAGCGCAAAAATACTCATATAGATCATTCTATATGCACTTTAAGTAAACCATGGATTTTATATTCATGGATATCTGGAATAAAGTCTGTTTATATATGTTTATTCTGTTTTCAACATGTTCAAAAACTCTATGATTTCAATCAATTCATTTTTATTAAAGTGTTTAAATGATTTCAGTTACGAGCTGTAATTGCTCATTTTCTAATATTGAAATAATGCTTGGGTGCTGAAGATTTTTCTTTTTGATCTTGTTTGTAGACTATTTGGACAATTAGGCTTATTATGGAAATACTAACTACAAACAAAATGCACTACAGTTACGGATAAGAAAACTTTCCTTTAACGAAAGCTATATAGAATTTTATGAATAGAAATATTCAGTCCCAAAAGGCCCTTTCAATATTATCATACATAATTACAAGCACAAAATTTTAAGAGTTGCATGATTTTAAAAATCATAAATACTCAAATAAAACTGCAATAGGAAGCATAAAATGTTGTGTTCTTAAATTGATTACAAACATATTGCGTCACAAACGCTGCAATCTTTTATTATTGACAAGTACAACAGCTATTGCAACAGAAAGCGGAAAAGTGGATCAACAATTTATAAATAGCTTTATAAAAGTCGTACATTTTCACAAAAGTTTATTTTGACAAGAATACGATAGAAGAATAGGTGGAACAAATTCAAGATATTTGATTAATTTTATTCCCTTATTTTACATTCACAAAGTTATTATGTCACCGTCACCAGTTATTATGCCTGCAGTCAATTCCTTTCTCACGAAAAAAAGAATTTTGTTTTCGTGAACCATAGTTAATGATTTTGATATAAATCTGAAACAATCACAACATGTTCTTTTATGTAATACCAAGATCTACAAAAAAGTATACAAAGTTGTTGCAAGCAAATCTGTACAATAATTTTTCATTCTTTAAACTATACAGATAAGCAAATACTTTACAGATTTAGCATGGACTAAATTTTTCACACGAAAATAAAGCATGGCTAATGTATGGTTTGAGTAAAACTCGACAAATTGTCTGGTTAGATCCTTTTGTCCCATGAAATTTGGCTTTTACTTTAAATGACACACTTGGTATTCTGGCAGTCTGGAGTTAATGAAAATTGTGCAAATGGCTACATCTACCGCTAGATGGCGTCTCAAAGTGAGGCGGACGTACACATCAGCGTATATATGTATGATATATACTCCTCTGAAGGAAACATAACAATCTCTTACTGCTTTTAAGAAATTCTTGAAAAATATGGTTTCTGACAATATTTGCCATCTCTTGCATAAAGGTTTACTGTTGTAGGTACACTAATTGTAACATTTTGTGCAAAATGTTTTGTAGCATGTAGTTTGGGATCTTTACAGAACTGTTCATAAGTCTATTAATACTTGGGTAGGGTAGGACGTGGTAGGTTGGTAAGACTTGGATAGCTAATATTTTGAGTTAAAGCAAGTCCACATAATAGAAACCTTACTTCTTAGATTTCCAATGTATTAACGAGCAAAACGTGTAAAACGTTTTACTTGTTATTAAATAATATTTGAGTAAGTATGAAATTAATTTGAATCACAATTTAGCAAAGCATTTACCATGTAATAGAATGCCCTTGAATCGATATTTTAAAAGATACAAGTTTATCAGACAAAATATAAATGGGGTTCGTGTATGTCGAAATACTTGTTCTGGTGTAAAATAAAATGCATTTTTCAATTAAATTCACGTTTTCTGTGAACAAATTGGCCTTGAATGTTGACAATTCATAAAATAAATAGTGTAATTTTTATTCAAACAATTAGCGGAGTTATTTATTCCAGACTTGATTTGTCCGTTTTGACTTATATACCAACAGTTTAATCTTAGTCTCAGTTAATATTAGCACTAGTGATGGATTTTACAAAGTCAAGTAATTTTTTTAAAAATTGGTTATGACAAAAACCTGGGGTTGTTATTAAAACCCGTGCGTATGGGTTTTACTTTTTAACCTGTAAAGTGGGTTTCAATGGGCGAACTAAAAATATGCATGCATTTAAACTGGAGCTATAGAAATTGTCCTCTTTCGTATTTCAAATAAATGCATTGAAAAATCCAGAACCCATAAAGCAAATCTGACGAAGCCGCCGAGTGGGCCGATTAAAACCCGGGTAAAATCGGGTTTACTCCTTAGATTTTAACCCACATTATGTCAAATATGGTTGTAATGGTTATATGTATATTATTTTGAATTGAGTTTGTTGACATTGAGTTATTAGGAGTTTAATAATACGACAGACTCGGAGTGACGTTAATTAGCTTGCTAGCGTAATCAATATTGAAAAAGGTTAAAGGTTAATTTTTAAAACACATTATGTGTTTCACTTCACTACACAAAACACTTCATAAATCATGTTAAGAAAGCCTGAATAGATTATGTTGTCATATTTGTTATATTTTACAAAATTTTATTTAGTTTGTGTGCTTATCAGGAACGAGTATTAGTGTGTTGAGTAATATTTTAGATAGTTGATCTAATTGGTAATACCTAAATTATCACTATAAATTGTTATATTATAAGGATAAGAACATTCAGCGTTTTATGACAAAATGATTAATAGTTTGTTCCTTTAGGATCTCTTTATTTTATAAAATTTCATTAAAGTTGTGTGTCCCACCCAACCTAGTATTTTCCTTAGACTTTAGACCTCAATATATTAAAATATCAACATGAATGATTCACAGCAACATGGCATGACGACTTGTCAAAGATCGAAAAGTCTAAAATGCACGTTCACAATAATGCGTAGTGCAACGATTAGTAAAAGAATACATGGATGGATATTAAGAATGAATGACGAAGATAAGAAGGAAAACAGACCAATAATATGTTACACTGCATATTATTTTTGTTTTAAAATGTTATGATGATACGGTACGGCACGAACATTTTTAGTGTTGCAGGATAGGAAAAAAAACGTAAATATTTGGTGACTGTCTGTTTTGCACTCATTTCATTTTGAGACCTTGAATTTGTCTGTTTAATCTGCTGTTCTTCACACGTTTCTAAAACGATTTCTGATATTGACAACACATTTAATTGAGTTTTTCTTGCATTTTTGTGTTATAAATTGATCAAATCATTTGATTCAAATGGTTTATGAACCAGTGACAGTTTAATTTAACATTTGACAAGAGTTTAGAGTTGACATTTGGAATTAGCAAAAAATTATTATTAGGAATAGTAGGGAAGCACATGGGTTTACGCTAGGTTGCTACGTTTCAGGTTTTGTTGTGGAAATTTTTGAAGTTAGATTGAATTATGGAATTATTTGGAAAGTTATTTGACTGAATTTGATAAAAAATTTAAAATCTGAGGGAAAGGCTTAGAAAAAATTTAAGCAATAGTCAACCGGTTTTGTAATTCAGCTCTGGAATTGCGGAAAAAATCTTACGTCATTATCTCGTTATAGTTTTAATTGATTATGCGTTTGAGCTGTTAGCTATTATTAAAATTTTGCTCAGAAAACGCAAAGACTGAAAGACTTTTAAATGTGTAATAAGAAGAGACAAATAAGGCAAAGGTGCCGGTCAAATCCACCATCCACCAATACTACACGGAAGACTAACAAGGTATTAAACTTTTCTAATCGCATTCGAATTTTTCCAATAGTATTATTTAATAGCTATAACCAAAACAAAAATGCATTTTAATAATTTGCTCTTGGTTTTACGTAAATGTAGAAAGTTAAGATGACCCCTCGACCTTATCCAAAACGGCTAAAATTATTGGTTCAAGAGAAAGCCGAAGCTGACAAGATAAAAGGTATTTAATATCGAACAATGTACTATCAAATTACTCAACAAAGTATAAAAGTATATATATTTTATATGCATTTAAAATATATGCATTAATATTCTGTGTTTATCATTTTGTTGTGTTAAGTTTGGGATACTCCGGTATGCGTTACCCGAACAGTTGAATTAGAATCAACACAGACGATTGGAGTTGAAAGTTCTAAGCTATTATTTATGCTGTCCATTGGATTGATTCCAAAAGCAGGTCAGTTATATATCAATAGAACTGTTAATTATTGACTTTGGACAACAATTATTTATCATTCTTATTAAATTGATCCAATGAATTATAATCATTTATTTTTTCACAGTTGAAAAAGGCGGTCAAAATGGTCCTTTTGTTGATGTTCAAAGACTGGACCCTACTATCTTGGAAGAGGTGCGTACTTTATTATCTGTCATGAAACGAAATAAGTTGAATTAGATATTTGATGTACAAACTATAATTAAAATGTACATTTACTTTTAATTCTTCCAGGCCAAGGCAAAGACAAAGAAAAGAATTTTCGAGATTTGGGAGAGGATGTGCGTGACAGGACAGCAGCAAACTCAAAATCTAGCTCTAATGACGTCACGTCCAATCTCATCTACATCTTTACGTTCTATACAAGGAGAAGAATCGATATCTGAAGATAGCAACGAGGTAGAATGTATTGATCTAGTATCCTCGGATTCCGGGGACGAGGAAACCATAAAAAATAAGAGCAAATCATCCATTGTCACTGAAGCCTTATGGTCTGGATTACACAAACCGCGTCGTCATAATAAAATAGTTGCTGGACTTTCGAAGAACTACCGGAACATAGCTTCTCTGTCAGAAAAAAAGTCCAAAATTTTGACTTTAGTTAAAAACGCGGTGAGGGACAACAAATTAAAGTCTACTGCAAATTGGGCAGAATCTCAATCACCTGCTAATGGTAAGTATCATGCAATATCATAATTAATTTTAGTTCTCAGTCAATTTTTTCCGCATTTTGTAGCCAGTAAATAATAAATGCTATGCTTCTTAACTGTTTCAGGTGACAAATATGAGCTTGGGTCCAAACGTGACTCCTCTTCTTCATCTGGCTTTTCTGAAATGGAATCGTTTTCTGATGACAATGAAGAAATAATTGTCTTGGATTAATTTTTAATTTTAAGCAAACTATTGTACTAATTGATATTGTCAATTGTGATGAGTTGTATAGGTACTTTGCATAATAAGTATCAATGGGACTTTAGTGGCTGGTTATTTTGTGAGATTATGATATCATGTTATGTTGTTTGATGTAAGTATGCGGTCAGTCGCGTTACAACTAGCTTAAAATAAGAAATATAATCTGTAAAATATTTTTAATTTAGTTAAGTTTGTTACATATCATATTATGTCAAAATAGTCAAAATAATAATTTAAAAACCAATCTCTTTAGTGAAAATTTTATAGATGAGATTTTATATTATATTTGTTATGATGCCAAACGCGAGAAAATAATAATATGGTTATTAAAGCTACATGATAAAAAGAGATCTTTATGCAAGTTGCAAGCAATGGTTTTATTTCCAATTAAATGAAGTTAGTGTAAAAATTTATTTCAGAATTTATCTTCACCTTGTGTACTGCAGTATATAAGATAAACAACGCATGCAAACTGATATTCAATCCTTCATTATCCGTATAAATTTGTTTCGGTTATCAGCGGCACCAAACTTCCCCCGCCTCCAACGAGGAGCGCTGATCCTCCCGCACATCATGATAATTGATAACTATTTACTTCATCTAACGTTAAAATAGGAAACATTTTAACCAATAACGATTTGTGGAACAGCCAACCAATATCATTTCTAAAAGCAGCTAAAAGTTCCAAACACTCTCGTATCCAGAAATATGTATTCTACACGAAAAGTAATTAAGCGATGCAATAATTGGGTTGTTGAAACCATATTTACACCGAACGGTCCACTATAAAGTTCTGAAAATACAAACTTTATGTTTCCCATATAACAATAACATGGATATATTAATCTCATCTCGTGTATTTAGAACATTGCATTTTATATATTTTTAAAAATATTTATGATGTAAAAGACAAAATAATTGAAGCTGGCTTATAGCTCAAGTAGACAGGATTTTAAACGGCCACTTTTACTAAACTAATTGTCGTGAAATGGTGAATCATAAGGTAAGGCAACAAGGCAACAATATTAGAATAAAAAACAAATATGAAGATTAACTATCTAGATAAGTGTGTACAACTTGACTTTCACACTAAAATACAAATTTCCTACTTTTATTTCAATGGAATGGAAACAAGTAAACAGTCTACAAAACTAAATATATAAGGATCCTACTAACTGTAAGTATTTACGATATTCCAACCAGTTCAATTAAAAATTAATAGCGGCAGAAAGCTGTAATACAAGAATATAACACGCAATAGTTCACGTTTCTTCTAAGATTTTATTTTATTCATCGTTTAAATTTGGAGATGTTTGCCCAGTCTGGGTGCTGGGAGGTCTTATCAATTTCCATTTTATCTTCGTCGTCATCTTTTCCTTCCTTTTCATTTTTTCATCATCCTGATCCAAACTAGTTTCGCCATCAATTTTCGAGTCCTCGGGGACAGCGTAATCTCCATCAGCGGTGGCTCCGTCCTCGTCACCCAATGACTTCAGCTTTTCTTCTTCCTTCAATTTCTCCCCATGCTCATCATCGTTACTGGAGAGCTCCATATCTGTCGGAGAATTCCTAACCAATGTGTAGAATACATGTGACCCGAGGTTTGACCAGCATTAGCAAAAGATTTCAACTTGTTGGAGCCCAATCCACGACATTTTCTCAGAGGAAGAGTGTAATCAGTATTGCTGGAGTATAAGCTGAAGCACAGGAAGCACCTGTAAATTCCATGGGGTCGCAAGCAATCAGCAATAACACCAGGTTTCTTGGCAGTGTTTCCACAAAACAACCACTTCAAAGCGGATCGAATCGCTTAGATTGAGAAAAGATCATCCATTTCAATTTTCTTCGATGGGAGATCGGCCAACCCCTGGAGGAAAGGAGTTGACATCTACAACAATTGGTGCAGCTTTTGCTGGCTTATTACCTTGCGATTTTAAGCAAGGTATTAGGAATGGCTGCGTCGTCTGTCCGTCTGTCCGTCTGTCTGTCTGTCCGTCCGTCTGTCCGCACGATAACTCAAAAACGGTTAGAGCTATTTGAAAAATTCTTTC
>JAQFYG010004193.1:0-11342 GCA_034694325.1 Entomobrya corticalis | reverse complement strand
AACTAATTCATTTTATCTTGAAATTGTTGGGAGATGACAATTTTAGAGTCGACAATCAAAGGTCAACTTGGTCGTCTTCGTCGTCCCCCTCGCCGTCATCTTCATGTCCGCTCGCCTCAGACATCATCGTGACATCTTCAGATTGATCTGTTGGGGGTAGTGCTTTCAAGCTGGCGCAATCATCCATATGCTCAGACTCGTCTGAAGACGACCTGGATGAACTGGATTCTCCGCAGTCACTGCTACCAATTTAGAAATTCATTCAAGCATTAATATTAATGGGCAATGAGAAATCATAACTGCAGAGCCTACACATTAATATACACATCAGCTCAAAATTACCTTTGCCCATCAACCAACTCTTTTGACTTATGAACCAGTGCCATCCAGTTGACAGTATGAGGTGTTGAACCAAATGCATATGAACCTGACCCCGGTATAAAAGTGCTGGCTACATTGATGCCCGGAATATTAAAACTCATATCAGTTTCTGTGATTGGAGAACCAATGGCCAACACATCAGCAGATTCTCCCTCTTGTTTACTAGTTTCCATCAAGTCCATTAACCTAACCAGGTCAAAGTTAAGTGTCTCATTTGAGGGAATAGGTCCCAATTTAATTGCGACAGCTAGAAGAACATCCGATGTCCAGAAGTGGGGAATTCTTGGAAATATTTTCCCAACGTCTCCTGGTAAATGGAAACCTAGCTTGTGAAGCAGGAGCAGGTACGGGGGAGACATGAGAAGAATTTCTTGGTAATGAGTCCATGGGACGATTGGAATGGATTGACCAAGTACTGCAAATTAAAATGTGAAAGTTCAAAACTCGTACTGGAGAAAGTATATACTGTGTCCTTGTGTGGTATAATTATTCTACTTTTCAATGTATAGACATGTACTGTATGTAAATTTACTTTGATATAGTGGGTATACTTACGGGTGTAGTGATAAGGAATAGGGCCAACAATATCTTGAGACGACTCTCCAGTCGTAGTTTCTGCTTCTCCCGATCCTTGACTATATCTTGCATTGTCCAGTGTTTTGAAACGAAGCCGTTTTGTTTCGAAATTAAACTTAACATGACATGCCTGAAGAACCTGCTTTTGAAGCCAACCCAGATCTTGACCTTCTCCTAAAATCTGTTTGATGAGCTCTCCAAGTGCTATATCCAATTCAGAGATGTCCATTGGCACAGTGTCAGGCTGAACTGAGAGAGGGTCTTCGTTATAATCATTGGAAATGGATGGTGATGGTGATGCAATTCGAGAATCATCAATCTCTTTGAAAATACATTCTTGTTCTGCAACTATTTCATCAGCTCCATCAGTATATTTGGGGATGTCACTATCAGCCTCTACTGAATTAGCAGATGAGAAAGGATAGGGGTCAGGGGTCTGAAAACGGAAGCTGTTTTGATTCGCATCCCGTAAATGGTCCATAAGGACTGATGTAGGTACAGAGTGGCAACTAGATCCTGCCGTCGCATGACTGCTGCTTGTAATAGTGCTCATCATGTCACACATTGCTACACCGTTGCTTTCACCAGTTTCCATTCTCTCGGAAGCGAGAAATTTCAAGAACTGATTGTATCCTATAATCCTCTGATGAAGTAGCTGGTTGAGAATCTTTACAAAAATAATTGGAAAAGAAAAAGTCATATGATTAATTTAAAATTGATGTCATTATAAACAAAAGGGGTCATTATATTGTACCGATTCCCTTGATTTTCCAGGCGCGGAGCTGTATAAATCCATTATTTTCCCTATGGGGTCGTTGGAGGTAGCACATCTTGTGTAGTACCAGTACAGGTTATTCAGCTCTTCCTTGGACCATCTGTAAACAAGATGAATATTTTGAAAATTTTATGACTATCTAAACATTACCAAATCTGATTTCCTTAAAAAGATAGGGATGCGAAATGCTTACCCATTATCATCCGATGTATTGCTTGTTCCTGACTTGAAAATTTGTCGTTTCTCATCTCGGCTGGATTCCATGAATCTCTGAATGACGTACTCGATCAAATCTGCCCAGTCCTATAAAAAATACGAGTTTGGGGTTACATGAGATGCCAGTTCTCCCATCTGCTTTCACTTTTTAATTTACGCAAAATATTGTGCAAATAAAACATCAAATATTTGAAACATACATCCTTAATTTCAAATTCCACTTCCCAAATATTGGAAAACGTTTTAAGAATCAATGGCTGATACAGAACATCAGGTTGGGAAAGGTCACCAGCAATGTGATGCATCATGGTAAACACACAGTCATTCACAAACTCTCCATTTTTGCGAAAATCTTCTAGCAAGTGTCCATATTGCTGCATAATCAGCGGTGATGAAAACTCTTTAATGAATTCACTCATTTTGAACTGTCCTGACTGCTCAGGGTAAGTAGAAATTTTCTCAACAAGCAGAAGAAACACATGGTTAGTAGTAATTAAATCCTGGAGATATTGCTTTGACTGAACTCCCGGCTTGAAATGACGTATCAACAGAAGAAACAAGTATCTGAGTTCTTCAACGTGCAGCATGTAGCCTGCAACAAGATAATTTACACATATTTTATCAAGCGTCATTACGATTAAAAGCTCTGTTTCCGGAAAGGCTCAATTATGATTTAACTTACCCTGTAATTTAGTGAGATGCAACTTATCATCATTTGTGTATGTGGTATGTTTGCTATACATTTCGACCGTGTGCACCAGCTCTCTAATCGCAGTTACCACCAAATGCATTCGTCTTAAATGGGGTTTTAGGTCATCCTTACAGTGTGCAAGATTTTCACACATTGCAACGCCTTCATAAGTTAGGTAGGAAAGCATATGGTTGGACAGAACTGGACTGATCAAATCAAAATCCAAGTCTATCTGTGATGCAAACTTTAAGAAATAGGTAATGAGCCAGAGAAAGTGGGATTTATCCACTTGTAGTGACGCATTTCTACTTAGTTGTTCCTGAAGTAGAGCCACTAGTGAGCCATAACCCTTCAATAAAAAATCAACTGTAAACTCCCTCAAAACCAGAGAAATGTCCTCGTCTGTGGGATTATGATGAACCAGAGCTTTTATGTTCGTCCTAAAACGGGAAAGTAGTTATATATGAATACATACATGAAATATTGCGTAGCAGAGAATGAATAATTGATCAATTTTAATGCATCCCTACTTTTCTTTACGCTTCCTCTTATGCAGCTTCTTTTTGCGCATTTCACGGGTGTCCTTAATACCACCCGCGATCATGGGCTGTACCCTGAGCTTTGGAGCAATTTTTGCATGGGTGGAAAGCTTTAAAGGTCTCTGCTTTGTCATCATGTTCATAATGGGTTGCTGAGGATCGTCCTCATTGCTGGATGTTGAGTTACCTTCTTGTTGGTTCAGTTGACTATAGCTTTCCTGCTTGACTACTGTACCTGGATGAGTTCGCGTAGGCGAAGCTTGATTTTCAGAAGAAGGTTGATCATCAGTGTTTACCTTTGTATCAAATGAAAACTGTTAGTTATATGGGAAGAATTAAGCTTGGGGCATTTTAGGCTGTTAGCTAAATTATATATAAATGCAAATTAAGCCTTTACTTGACTTTTGTCAGTAGAGAAGTGAGAACTGGAAATGCCGGAATCCACATCACTCATCATACGATCCTTTCCCGTTTTACCTTTTCCTTTGTTTTTTGCTTTTGTGTAAACCTTTTGGCAAGGTGGTTGATTAGGTTCTTTGATCACGGGGGAAGGTACATTACGGGCTTTTGTACTAGCATTTGTAATTCCAGATGCTGAATTGGCAGAATTGGAGCATTTGCTTGCATCACCTCCAGCTGAACAATTATTTGAGTCAAGGGAATCTCCGTTTCCACTTACATTGTAAGATTTTGATCCAGCTGAATTACCTGTCCCAGACTTGGTTCTTCGAATACCTGTGTCAGATGAGTCTGATGTTGGATCTGAGGTCAGTATTGGTTCGGATGAGGAGTCACCACGAGACGCAGCAGGATCTGGGGGAGATGTGTTGCTCTCATTGTCCTCTGAACTTTCTGACATTGAATTTTCTAGCCATTCATTCAACAGCTTTTGCAGGTTTGAGACATGCTGATCTTTGTAAATGAGAGCAATTAGTTGAACAAGGGCAATGCCCCATTTGCTCTTTTGGCTGCATGTCATCAGATGCAAAAGTATCTTATCTAAGCTGTGGGCAAATAGATTCCAGAGAATTTGATTTTGTATCCCGGCATCTTGATGAACAATATGCAGGATATTGCGCAACAGTAGGAGTCCATCAGATACTCCTTCACATTCGTCAGGAGATAGTTCATCAACCTAATTATTTAAATTTCAAATAGTTCTCATTTCAACTAGGAGTCTGTAATTTCGCCACAATTTCATTCAATGTCATCCAAATAATGAGGTATTAAATAGGAATAACTTGACTTGATTATGGTGTGCTTACTATATGAGGCATGGAATAATGGACTTGATATACCTTAAATCGGTGAGGGAAGCATTTTAGTTAAAGCATTAGTAGTACAAGAAGTAGCTAAAGGAAATTTGTTACCTTGCACGTCAAAAATTTGAGGTAGTCAACAATAGATTTAGTCGCTTGGAATTCCGTAAATACCAGCTTTATAGTCCGAAGTAGGGAATCTAACTCGTATGCAACTTGCTTGCCCTCATCAGTGGTTATAAAATTGGCTGGGAGCAGACATTCGATGGGAGATGTAAGATGGGATAACAGCTTGATGAGCTTTGGCACAACTTTGGGATGATCCTTGGACGCTGCTATCAGCAATGGGACTAGATCCTTTCCAACAACCTGAAGCATTCCCAGACTCCTCCTTGTTCGCAACGATGGACCGTCATTACTCAGCTTGTTGAGTAACTCATCCAATGAATCTTTGAAATAAAATATTAAAAATTTCAACATTTTTAATTTTACAGGTGATTAAAAAGGTTCTTATTCAATTTAATTTAGAGCATGCTTGCCGTGTGCTAATCCTATTTCACTGTACTGACTGTACTATATAGTTTTAGTCGTAAGCATTGCTATTCATAACATTAACAATTTATAAGATGTAAACCAAAGAAAACTTTTGGTAGGAATAAGAAGAAATGTAGCTTATATCATGCCTGCTCTCTTTGCCTATCTGAGAATAAAATGCTTCATACCTTAGTAGATAGTTATATTGTGTTTTACCAGACAATCTTTTACTTTTACTTTTAACTTCTATCCATAATAAATGAACAAAATAATATGTTGTAATACCAAGGCATGTTTATTACGTTTAACATATTTTTAAAGGAGAGAATATGTATAAATAAAAAACAAGTTTCTTTGAGATGATAAAGCACTTAAACATCTTTTTTGCATCAAAAGAGAGTAAAATTCAATGGTCAGTTGACTATTTTTACCAATATTGTATCGTGGCTAAATTAAAGCATTAGCGTGTTTATTTTAAAAAAGGAAATATTATAACCCTATATTTGACTATTTTCCATTAACAATCGACGAAATACCTTGCAAGCTTGCAATGATATAAGAAAAGCGACTGGATATATATAGCATATATAACTTTCACTGCATTGTGTAATTTAAAACAATTAATTTTGGACACATTTCTCTCAGCACTGAGACGATAATTCAACTGCAACTGTACACATTTTATAAAAAATAAAGTATCCACCCAAGCAGGTAAATTACCGAGTTCCAAATTTTGACTTTCTCGTTTGTTCCTTCTTTCACGATGTATGAGTAATAAAACAAAATAAAATGCTAGGCATACCAAACATTAAACGAACCCAAATTCTATATGAGGTAATTTGTAATTTATGTATGTCATCTTATCAAAATGCAAACAAAACAAGGACGATTTAGAAAATTTTGAAGTAAATACTAAACATGGGATAACGAAAGTAAGTAAGGAATATGTTAGTGTACGCTTGGTCTAACTCTTGAGAATAAAAATCCTTATTTATTATTCAAATTCAGAGGCAGAATCATTTCAAACTACATTTTATCGTGGCATGTCCGTCTGTTTGCCCGTAATGCATCCGCTTTTTATAAAAATAAGCATTTTGCATGCAAAAACATCAAATTTGTAGAATTCTTATTTGTATTAATTTTATATTTTTCACAGTTTTTAATACAAAATTCAAAAAAGACAGGATTGGGCTAATTGCAAAGATGAAAATATTTAGCATACCCAAGTCCTTACTGTCACGGATTTAAAAACCTATAAACCTAAAAAATACTCTCGCCCTTTCCTTAGTCTGACTTAAACAACCTTGATAAATCGAAAATATGCGTAATTCATTTATATTATGCTTTTCCCAGAAAGAGTAAATCTTGATCTCTCCTTGGTTCATTGAAATTCTTGCAAAATTCCTTCATGCTAATAAAATATTAAGTAAATAAATACCAAGAATACATACATTTAAGGAGTAATTTGATAGCAATTCAAAACAGAGTCAAAATAATATCGGTGTACGATGAAAATTTGTTTCTTATCAATAACTACAATCCGTGAAAATCAAAATATGAGAAATAAATACAGCAAAACAGAGACAAAAAATGTACAAGAAGGGAAAGATTTACACACACAAGTTAGCTTTAAGAATTGAATTTAGAATAGCGTGACAGTAATACGAGATCAAATGTAATTTATAAAAATTACTTTTACTACTCTCTATGCCTAATTTAAAACTAAAACTTAATACAAAATTATATTATTCCAAAGATAATCCTTTTCAACTCATATTTCTACATTTTTCACCGTCACGCTAGACCGCGATCAAAGCAGAGATTGTATAGATCAATGGATGCATGCACACTGCTGTACTGTCTTAGGTTACCCCATGAATAGATTCGGATACAATATTTCCTGTTTTATCATACAAAAAATGTCCCTTAACTATATCCTAAGTTAATGCTTTAATTTTAATATATGAAAACATTGACCAACCGAATACTTGAAGATCACAGCCATATATTAAATTATCGAGAGTGTGCGTGCGTAAGTATTATGACTGTTTCAAACTTTAGTTATATGATTAGCATTATGTAAGTGTTTATGTTTGGTTTGGGTATCAGAATCAATATAAAAGCAAGCCATTTCAAAGAACAATTAAAAATAATAATAAACTTTCAGTCATAATGTCATAAGTAATCCTGCTGTAAATTTCAATTTGTTTTATACGCAAGTAGAATTTTTTAGACAGCTTTCTTCGTTTTCTCCGGTAATAGGTTATACGAGAACACATTCGGTTATGGAAGAGGAATTATGACTACCATTTAAATCAAAATCGTGACCATTAGTATTCGATTTGCGTAGGAGATCGATATTGTTACCGATAGCATATTATGTGCAAATGTGAAATGTGGCGTTTTTATATCATGAGCTTACAATAGCAGTATATTATGGCATTGATCTTGAACCGTTTTTCAGAGATGGCTATAAGGCTATAGCTGTATAGAATGGACTACTTGCTTGCTTGCTTGCTCGGATCTGATGACCTTACAATTGTTGTATGAATAATATAATAATTAAAAGCACTAAAAACCCATAAGATTGCTCTCACATTAAAGTTAGAAAATTCATTGTAAAGTAAATGTCCAATTAAGTAACTACTAACCATGTAAATTAATCTTACGATTTAATTATTTGCAGTTAGCTGTAAATCCTCGCATAAAAATTGCAGAAGTCGACTTTAAAAAAATTTGCAATTAAACAAAATTGTTTTCCGGCTTGAAGAAAACAAACGACTTTGTGACGTGAGCTGCTCAGCAAAGTTTTCATACTTCATTGACATAGTTATATGCTGAGGAGCAGTGTCTAGCTGCTGCTCCTGTAATGCTACCAACCGCCTAGCACCTGCTGCAAAACGTGCTCCAGCTAGCTCCGTCTGAGTAATGTGACTACTTACGCAATGCCCACTCCGTAGACTTATACTCAGCCTACGTACCAACGTGCTTTCCTACGTGTTCGGTATATCTTTCACTTTCGCTTTCACCAAAAATAGACATACTAGTTTTGTGATACTTTCTTCATAGTATACCGTGTCAAGCCAAAGTGCTGGAAAGAGCGTCACCAGTCCAGTTACTACGCTTATGAATACGTACCTATTTGTACTATATGATCAACGCATAAGCATACTATTTCTTCGATATGAGAATGCTTCCAGGTATTATAAGGTTACAATTTTCCAAATAATGTACATATCTTTTTTAGACGCTTGGCAAGTAATTAATGCGATCATTGTTTGAACATTTGATTATAAAAGTCGAAAGTCTAAACTAAATAAACGTGAAGTGTGGATGCAATGCATATGATAAAAAATGTTTTCATTACCTTCACAAGATTCCTTTTTTATACGGTATTCCCCCGCTGATGTTGAATATCCCAAAAGTCCGCATAGTTCGTGGAGACTTGATGGATTAACGATGACCCACTCCATGTTCGTTCCTTATAAGTGTTTACGATTCTCTTCTGTAACCAATACAAAATGCTTAAGTTAAAAATAAGTCTCATTTTAATATTTACTGAACCAGCTTAAACTTGGGAAAATGTACTTTTGAATATTTACAATGCAATAGTTAAATTGTATGCAATACATATGATTTCATGTTAGCATGTCTGAAAAGCAAAATCGGTGGTTGTAAACTGTTTGAGAACAACACATGGAAAATAGAATGAACAAAGATATTTTTTGCATGATAGGAGGCTTGCACTTTACGACAGCTTTTCTACTTCCACTCTAAGAGATATAGATCTTTCTTTAAAATTCATAGTCAGCTACATGAGTTTATCCATAAGTATGATTTGCCTAGGTACGTAAGTATGCAATACATTTATACACGCTGCATTCTCCATTTTCTTCAGGGAAAGAGAAAGTAGTAGCTATTGACGTATTTACTATCAGAGAAAAACCGACACTGTTTTTAAAAATGTACTTATATCAAAATAATGCCAACAACATATTATATGAATCATAAAGTGACAGCCATATTTTGCCACAAAAGCAATAGAAAATCATACAATTAAAAAATAGTTCATAAATTAAGAGAAACGAGCAAAAATACTGATTACGAAGAGAATGATATGAAAACACTTATATAATAATAATAATAATAATAACTAACCGTTTTTAAGTCATCTCCTTCTGTTCCAAGTGGATTTGCAATTATTTAGTTTGTTTAAATTAGCTAGTATCAGCGAACTGGGCTATGAATATGACTGTTTAGTACAGTAATGTGAAAAACTATTAAGTTTAAATGAGCTTTCGTTTTGTGAGTAGAAGCACAACAAAGATTCAATGACGATTCCAATATAACGACTACACCGTATCAACATCAAATCACGGAAAACACCTATGTGTCTTGTTCTTAACAGTTTGCCGGAGACCAGCTTTTAATTGTTATTAATTTTTGCTTGTGAATTCAAGTATAAAAAACTTTAATTTATCCACATACTTAAAAATGAATATGTATGTAGGCACTTTATGTCAATTATAAATGTCAAAGACTTCTTGAGAAAAAGTCAATTCGATAACTGGTTAGATTTTCACTGATCAACAATAATGTCAATTATTGTGCGGTCCATAAACTATGAAGTGATTACTGATTACAAGTAAATATATAAAACAATATATTTGTTCTAGAATCTTGTATAAAAACAACCGATCCGGTACTTTGTCTTTTACTTGTAAAACTATTACTTAAATTTGAAATTTTCATGAATAGATTCTCCTAAGAAAAATCGTCTTAAACTGTAAACTCAAATCTCAATTGAAATTTTGAAAGTATGACAGCGGAGCGAAATATAACGCAGGTATGAATCAGTCAGAAGCTCAGTTCAAACACATATTAGTTTACAAGAACAAGCCGAGGTAAGGTAAAATGTTTTGGCAAGCCAGCAATGAAAAGGAGCTTTCTCCCATATCTATTTTCTCAGGTTTGTTATGCTGATGTACAACTTCTGCTGGATCAGTCACGTTGCATCCTCATCGAAAACACGTTCGTGTGACGGTGGTTGTTGCTCTTGTCAGAATAGATATGCTAGTACTATAATATAACACTTCTGCTAGGCTCGGCTATAACATGTAGAGAAATTACGGCTTATACATTTTTGGTATAGCCCCTTAAGTACGCTGCTGAACGCTACGTCTATACCAAACATATACACAAATACAACATTATTTGGAATACCCGTATCTTTCTCTTTTCTTTCTAGTATATATTGTACCATCAATCTCTAATAACCAGAATCGTTGATCGTAATATAGCTAAAAACAGTTAGTAACAGGCACATTTTCTGCATCGTGTGTTGTGTGAGAGCAGTCAGTGAGTGTGCCCACAAATTCGGTTGAAGAAGGAGTTATAAGCTATAAGTTATGATGATATGATGGCAACTGTGTATAGTGTGTGTACTGCTTTTGAACGAATGCAAACTAACGTGAGCGATAATGTGCAATGGGAAAAGACACAAGTAATGTCTTCATGGGTTGCGTCTTATTAAGGTTGCGTTGTTAGGTTTTTAAAAAACAGTAATGATGATAAAACATGCAATCTTCTGATCGTAAGCGTGTTTTCTCCTTACAACCATACAGCTCCACATTTCTTGTAAGCGACAGCATCATCGATAGGTGCTTAAGTATTCATCACGTACGTTCGTAACATGTGCACTATTTAAGTGCTGGAAATTGACAAAATGATGTATGATCATAGTAGTGGTAGCGAACGAATAAGACAAGCAATTTATTTTATTCATTTGATACTTGCAGTAATGAAGTAATATAGTAAACAAAGAATGTCTGTATAGTATTGTCACGTCGAAACAAAGTGGAAGACTCTTTTCTCTGGTCCCGTTTTCAATCATGCATTTCCGCTTTACTAATTCATCCAAAGAAAACCTGCCATGAAATGGAAATTTTTACGGTATCAATGTAATGGTTTTTGTTATGTAAGTTTTTAATGTAATAAATGCATTAATGAGCAATTTTAAAACTGCATCGATGTAGACTATTGGAAAGGTAGCTCGGATAAAGATACATCAGTACTATCTGACACCTGTTTAGAAAGCTAAAGTTAAAATTTCAATTTATTTAATAAATAAAATATAGCTTTCATCAATTTATATTTTTTGAGTATTAGAAAATTATTTGAGTATACCTGATAATAGAGACAATGAAACTAACATTATTAAAAAGCAAAATCTGCACAAGATCTTTTCATCATGCCATCATCATTAATATAAACATAATATCTGTTTTCGCTTTCACTTTTACCTAGTGTAGGATTTCACCCTTTTCAATTAACAAAGGTATATATTATATAATGCAAACAATTTCGCCTTA